>VNKF01011453.1:0-44156 GCA_008044355.1 Drosophila lacteicornis
TCATCCGATTTTACTGAAATTTTCAGGAAACGTCCGCTCTATTTTATTCATTTTTTGTATTTATTAACTTTTACCCGAAAAAAACGAGTATAGCTTATTTAACGTTTTTTATGATTTTTGAGGGCGGAAGTGGGCGTGGCCAAATTTAAAAAAAAAACTTGATCTGCCTGCAACAGATTCCAATGTTGTCACCAAATTTGGTAACTCTAGCTCTTATAGTCTCTGAGATCTGTTGTTTCACACTGACGGACAGACGGACATGGCTAAATCAACTCGTCTGGTGATACTGATCAAGAATATATATACTTTATGGGGTCGGAGATGTCTCCTTCTGCCTGTTACATACATTCTCGGTTGGCACAAACTTATAATACCCTTGTACCCTATGGGTACCGGGTATAATTATTAAACCTTAAATATCGCATTAATTCAATATTCTGCCTAGTTTTTTTTTTTTTTTTAAATATTTTAGGACCAATTTCCGCTGTTCAATTGTTGAACAGGGGTTGATTCGTCTAAAATAAAAAATAACATTTTTCTGTGTATCCAAAAAAAGTAAAATGTTAAAAAAATAAGCTAATATTGTGTTCAAAAAGATTCCATAAGAAAATGTTTGTCTGAGATCACAATTCACGAAATACATTTACCTAAAGTTCTTGCACGAAATAAGACGCGACATTGAAGAATTTAATAATTTCCTTTTTTTCGTAAATTTAAATATTATTGAATAAAATTAAAAACAATAAATAAATGTTTATATATATTAGAATACTACTTAAAAAACTGCATTCAAATTTTGTTGATATCTCATATAGTTTAGGTGCTTTATGACTTTAAAATTTCGGTGGACCTCTGCACGAAATAAGCTGTAAGCCATTGTATATTTGCTACTACCATATGGGTACCGGGTATAACAAGATTCAAGGATAATCGAGTGGACGTATAAAGTTATGTGACAGTTCTATAGATATACAAGAGTACCCAATCACAAATATACATAACCCCTTGAAAGCTAAACCATATTAATAATCAAATCTTAAGTAAAATAAGAAACTGCATCCTACATTTTTTGAGTGAGTCTGTCCTTCACTTCCTTTTTTGTTTAGAATATATGTATACATATATATGTATGTAAGCACATGGAGGTCATAGACATGACTAAACCTTTTTAAAAGACCATCGTCAATATTTGCATACCAGAAACAAGGCTCTGTATAAAAACCACCTGGTCTGCTGTACGCGCATCTTTAAGAATTAATGAGGTACATTTTCTTTACAACGTTGCGTTTTGACCCAACCATTACATTAACAAATGGTTCATACTCGTATACGCATACGATGTGTGTTCAAAAAGTAAGGTGACTTTTCAAATTTCTACGGGCAAAGTACTTTCGATTATCGATTTTTTTGTTTTGTTTTGTTGGCACACTCTTTCCGAACATCTGTACCAAATTTCAAGTAAATGTCATTTTTTGTTCGGCAGTGAGAGGCGTAAAAGTTATGAGTGCTTTGCGTGCTCGGCGATTTCTTGCTATTGAAAAACATGGATCAAGTGCTCCGAAACAATATTAACAGTGGCATACGGTGAAACTGTTATGATACGATGAATACTGTTATGTTATTATACCCAGTACCAAAAGATTTGTGCGTTTAATAAAAAGAAGAAATCAAACATGATCTTCCCTAATAAAAAAATCAAATTTTTAATGGCAAAATTAAACACTATTTAACTTGACAATCGCGACAAGACATAGTACATAGTACACCTATGGATGTAGCCTAGTGCTTTTGCTGCTGCTGTGCACTGACTGCAGTCTAAAAAAATATTCAATATATTTAAAGAATTTTTAAATAATACAAGAAAAACAAGTGGGAAAGCTACAGTCGAGTGTGACCGATTGTGAGATACCCGGTACCCAAAGCATTGTGGGTGAAATTAAATAGCACATGAACATGGAAAAAAGAAAATGACAAATAAAAACAAATGTGGCTAGGAACATGTTGAGCAACACCCAAAAAAGACAGATATAGCTAGGGACATGTTGAGCAACACGAACTGGCATTCTCAACATAGAAGGAGAAGCATACACAGAAACTTTATTGTTTAATAACTTCAATGTTTATCATCCGATTTTATTCATCCGCGAATGCCTACTTGTTTATTTTATGTATTTACTTAAAGCCGAAAATTACGACTATACCTCATATAACGTTTTTAATGATTTTCGGGGGCGGAAGTGTGCGTGGGCAAATTTTAAAACAAACTTGATCTGCGTGCAACAGATTCCAACGTTTTCACCAAATTTGGTAACTCTTATAGTCTCTGAGATCTCTACACCAACACGGACAGACGGACATAGCTAAATGGACTCGGCTGGTAATGATGATCTGTGCCTGTTCCATACATTCTTGGTTGGCTTTAACTTATAATATCCTTGTACCCTATGGGTACCGGATATAAAAAAAAAACTAAAAAGGACAAACATAAAATGGTTTCGAACTCTGCCTGCGATCTTGTGCGTGACCCATGTATACACTATGCTAAGCACCATAATTTCGCAGCGTTTTGATCAAGCCTTAAAGATTCAACCTTATTGCTACCTCAGTTGCGTAGATCGGAGCAAAGCCTGACGAAATGCAAACAACATTCCTTCTAACATGGAATGTTACAGAGCGTCCATAGGGCTATATGGACATAAAGTCAGTGTTTTTGATAAAACCCAAATACCTGGTGTAGAGCACGGTGTTTTGGAGTTGGAGCGAAACTGGAGTGAAAGCAGTTTCTGTAGCACCCATGGATTTATCTGCCTGTAACATACATTCTCGGCTAGTTAATAATTTTTAATGCGGTACTACATAATTTTATTTATTTATTTTATATTTAATTTTAAACAAATATATAAAAAATGTATAAAAAATCCTTTATAATTAGAATACATCTTTGAAAAAGCCTCTAGAAACATGGTTAAGAACAGGCACATTCTAGTATCTGCATATCACTCCATGTCGAAATCTTTAACTTATCGCTATGATTCTCATCAATATGTAATATTTCGAGCATTTCCAACTTAGAAGGAGCACAACATGGACGTGGAGCTCGACTATGATCTTCTTGCCATATCAAACTTTGCAATAAAGCATGATGATGAGCTGGATTATGACGTGGTGGGCAACGTCCATGGCAATACCCCGCATCAAATACTTTTGGTTGTAATATAAACTCAAAGCCCTTAATATCCTTAAAGGCAACATCCAATTGATTACGACAGCATCTTTGGTGCAGTTTGTAACACGAATTATTCCATTTAACCGTTGTACCCCATCTGGTATTATGATGTACGTACTGATCGCTTTTATTATGTGTCAACATGATATGATGGACTCTGGAGTCCGTTTCTATAGCTCCGTGACCGATTATATTCAACACTGGCATTAGATTAAAGCGTTCTTCGCTTATTGAACTTGTGGTTTCTGGAGCTGTAGCTGTGGTTAATGGGCTAGAGTCGCTAAGTATGCGAGCGCCCAGACTTTTACATCGATCACATTGAATTTCGATACCCAAATTTGGATGGCTTTTACTTAACCAATCCCGTACTGCTCTTGTCACATCGAACTCTAGCCATTGAGTTCGGGTCTCATCATAATCCATATTTTCGAATTGAATTTTACGCGACGTCAGAAGTCGTCTTCGATTTGAAGAAAGAAGTTGATATACTTTAAGATTTATTTGACGATTTTGGATGGTTCTTCTTAAAGGTTTATAAAATTTACAATTCTTATTCTCCTTACTTCCTTTCCGTTTCCCAAGTTTTTGCGACCAGCTATGGGAATTATTTGCCAAGGACGAGCTATAAAGTAGCATTAATCTTACATTTGCCTCATCAATTTTATTATGATTTAATTTGTGATCTTTTATATTTGACAGGGGAAAATGCAAAAGAATATTTGTAGTGTATTTTCTCGTGTCGAGTGATCTCTTGTGACGCCATCGTTTGTGGCTTATGTCATTAAATCGGTTAGTAACAATACTAAATAAATGTAAATCACTTTTAGAAGACACTCCGTTATTGCTATTAAAATAGTCTTTCGAATTTTCCTGATTACTTCTTAGACGATCTAAGTATTCTAGATATTTTTTCGAGTACTCGTCTTGGCTTACATTGACCTGGAAATATAGATAAGATTTATGCTATTAAAAGTCTCGATTTTTATTTACTGTATACTGAAGAGCTTTGAAGATCTTTTTAGTAAAACTTATATACGCGTGTAAGTAAGATATATACATATGTAGAGGTTTTCTTACCTTTGTCATATCTGGTATCTTCTTCATTCCAAGGCCATTTAAAACTAAGCGCTTAAGTTTAATTTCATCAATTTTGGTTGATTTTTTATTGTTAACTTTTGGAATATCTCTGGTTTTTCTAGGTATTATTGTATTTCTGAGCGATATATTTGTAGACTGCCTTAGATTAATCAGACTATAATTACTTGAACTAGCATTAAGTTGTTTATTATGCTTTTTGGACAAGGTTTCTAGATACTTATCGGGATTTGATAATTTGGTTTCAATTTCTATCCGTGGTTGAGTGTATCTTTTTATTGGATCTTCACTGTCTCGATATTTATTTTTGATATTTCGTTTTTGACCTAACAGCTGCAAATAGTTAACTCTATTGCTAATATTTGTATGTAATATTTTTGAATTTGACATTTGGTCGGCCATTTCTTGGCCATTTATCAGTTGTTGTGTAAGCAAAAATATCAAACAAAATATAAACCATAACTTTGCTGACTTTATTAACAAAATGTTATTATGTACAGTAAACTTTGCAAGTTTCGATATATATCGATAAGTAACAGATATTGTTGATATTAACGTAGATTTTTCCTTTTTAATGTTTATTATTAACATTTTTTTTCCTCATGGCCAAATAATTTCCGTATGATTATTAATTTTAAAAATGTTGGTATTTTTTCCAGATTTTAAAATAGTCTACAACACTTTTTTTAATTACATGTGATAAAATCTTTACAAATTGTCCACATTCACACAAGTTTCTCGAAACTTTTGAAATTAATGAATTTCCATATAAGTCAGACACATTTAAGGGAAATACTTTCGATAGAAGTGTAAATAAATATGATCACAGTTCCACAGAAAGTTATACATATTTTCATCGTGTTCTCGCTCTCTTTTTCTCTCATTAACATTCCTCTATACACGCGTCTATTGTGAACCTGTTTGGGCGTCGGTTCCAATACGACTAAAATATTCACCACAGAAAAAACTGCTTACTTAAGAGCAGCAAACGCAACATAAACAACACAATCACACCCACACACGAACTCAAAATACATACACATCTACATACACTGGACTTTTGCTTACACAAACAGAAGCGCAATCATGTATGTGTGTATATAACATATGTAGTTCAAGAAACACCCTATACCCAAAACGTTCCCTACTTAGGTTTACCACACATTTAGAGAAACAAACGCAGATATTCAGCATTGAACTGAACTTAACTATTAATATGAAGTCGAAAAACTTTTAAGATATTTATTAAATTATTTAAATACTATAAAGTAAGTAAATTTGGCACTTATGAGCATTTTGGCATAACGTTGTAGGGTATTTTTATCTTGGTCCGGCCCTAAAATTCTAAAATGAAAATTTCCGAGCGAACATAATCAAGCAGTAAGCAGCTCTGCGCATTTGCGCCTGTTCCTTGAGTAACTGTTTTTAAAGGAAGGCTTCTGATTGGTCAATTGCAACAAACAGTTCGGGCTACACTCAAAATAATGTTCTGCTCACTGCTGTCTTCGCTCCTGGTATTAATTGGTGTCGTAAAGTTCGCTGCCAAAATAGTAAATCATACAAAAACAACACCAAAATAACTTTATCGGTACTTCCCAGAAATAACTTTAAAGGGTGTCTAACAATAGGCACCAAACATAGTTGTCGACAAGTTACTGGATTTAAAAAGTTTAGATTTCTTTAGCACACCCGTAAATTTATTAGACTTTAAATATTGCCTTCTTTTAGACTTTAAAATGAAAACTCCCAATAGCCAGCTTTGAGCCCTGATCTCAAAAATAATTGAATAATTTGAACTACACAGATACACTCGAAATAAATTTCTATTTTGTGCTAATATACGCAAAAATAGTAATTTTAAAGACTTTCCCAAAGCTACAAAATAAAAGAAACAAACTTATAGTTGTGTATTGCTTAGGTCGGAAAACCAAACCTTTAATTAGTTTTTGTTTTCAATATTTTATTTGCGAAATAATTTAGGGATATGAATGAAAATGATTTATATTTTTAAGAAGTAACTTTTATAACAATAAACTAAAAGCAGTCGAAAGCAACGTGGCGATGATACTTGTACAATTATTAGCTTGAGATGAAATTTAATGATAAAAATGATACATATAAATATAAGTTTATTCACTCAATTAAGCGAAAGTAAAAACAATACTTTTTTGTCTACCAAATATACTAAACTTTTATAAAATTCTTAAGTTTACGTAAATGTTTTGTTTTTCTGCTTTTTGTATCTCACACGTGTTTTGTTATATATTACTATTTAAATGTATTGTAAATTATATATTATATAATATTTACATCTTAAAAATATTACTTGAAATACATAGAACGATTTAGATTATAGTGTCCAACTGGCGAGCTTGATGTAAAATCTTCTTCTGATGTCCCACTAGAGTTATGCCCATATCCGATAATTGTTGAGCAGTTAGACGAGAAATCTAAGATGGAATAAATTAAGATTTAAATTACCAATTTGCATTCTATACACATATTAGCGGTTAAATTTTTATATCGAAATATAATGAACAAAAATATAATTCCTTCTAATGTTCCGCACCTGTTGAGCATTATTTAAGTTAGCCTCTTTAAAATGCTGACAATATCTGGACATTTTTATGTGTTCCAACCACAAGTCAGTGCTAATGAATATATTTTGACCGCGCTGCTGTGCATCCAAAATGTGAGCATTATCCGATTCGGGAGAGTTCCTCGTGGTTAACAGCGATTGCGGTTGCCTGGCCAAGTTGTCAAGTGTTGAGACGATACTCGCAAAGGTTGGACGATGCGTTCGCTGCTTTTGCCAGCAATCTAACATTAATTGATAAAGCGCTTCCGGACAGTCCATGGGAGCTGGCAAGCGATAGCCTTTCTCTATGCTCTTTATCACATCCTAAATAGCATACAGTTATAATAGATACAAATTAAAATAGTTCGAGATATTATTACCTGATTTGACCAGTTCCAATAGGGACGTTCTCCGTAAGACATCACCTCCCACAAAACCACACCATATGACCAAACATCTGAGGCAGATGTAAACTTCCGAAAAGCAATTGCTTCCGGTGCTGTCCAGCGAACCGGGATTTTTCCACCCTTCAAATAAAATATATAAATATTAATATTAGTAATAATATATAAAAAAAACAGATATGAAAATATACAAAGGCCTCTTAAGGCCAAACAGTTGTATAATTCTTAAATTATTTTATGTTAAAAAGCTTTCGTTATTAAGTCGTGCTTTTGACGAGATAGAAATAATTCAAAGTTGTGCTACTTAGTAAATAATTTTTTTTAAATACAATATAGTACTCACCCTTGTTGTATATGCATCACTTGCATTCTCAATCTCTCGCGACAATCCAAAGTCCGCTATTTTGCATATTAGTTGTGCATTAACGAGGACATTCCGAGCAGCCAAATCTCTGTGCACATAATTCATATCACTAAGATAGGCCATTCCGCTGGCAATGCCTCGTAGCATTACGATCAGTTGCAATGTTTGAAATTTTCCATCATTAACCCTCAAAAAGGTGTCCAAGCTTCCATTCTCCATATATTCGGTGATAATCATAACGGGATTAGAGCGTGTCACCACCCCTTGGAGGTAAATAACATTCGGATGATCGAACTGTCCCATAATGGAGGCTTCTGTTAAGAAGTCACAGCGAGCCTTTTCCGAAGATCCTTGAGATTATATATTGGTAAATATTATGAAATATTATTTATATATATTTGGTATAATATAATTATTATTTATTTTGTACTATTTTCCACCGGTTACACATACCTGGTTTTAAGGTCTTTATTGCGACATCAATGTCCTGAACAAAATTAGGCGGAATTTTTAAGCGGCCTCGGCAAACGTCTCCAAATTCTCCGCCGCCTTTTAGTCGAAAAAGAATTTATTGTATTATATGTATTATATGTATGTATATACATATACCAACCGATAATAGCTTCGATGGTTATGTAGTTGGCATCGATTTCCCTTGCAAATTCTCGTATTGCCTGATTTGGATCTTCATATGTGTGAGGATCTATGTAGCATCTGCTGTTACCAAAAAGAGGCGTTGTCACTGAAAAGGCAAGTTTAACACTAAGCATTAAAAGAGCTGACCAAAATTCTACAAGTCAAGAAAACATAAGAAATTTATATAAATGTGACTTAATGAAGACAGTTAATATAAATAAATCTTACTTCTACGGATATTAGAAATTAGAAGTAAAAGCTTTTAATATAAAAACAAAAATACATCTTAACGAGGTAAGAAAGCGGTACAATGGTAACAAGTTAGGCTTACACTTAAAAAAACACAAACAAGAAATTTTAGATTCTTATATTTACATATACATATACATATATGCCACCATAGTATCGCATATCTGAATTTACAATATATTTTTGTTATTCCAAAACATCAAGTATAACATGCATCATCCCAATAACCAACAAATTAATCAGCATATAGATATATAGAAAAAAATATTTATATAAAAATGTAAGCAAAAGATTATACCGTTTAAGTGAAGGGTTTTGACAATTGGAGTAGTATCCATAGAATTAACTAAAAATAAAGAAATAGAATAATAAATATTTTATATCGCAAAACACAGAATTGTATATTGATTTGTTCTGAAAATCATAAAAGGAATAGTCGGAAAACCGACTTTTATATTTATGTATGCAACTTTAATTTAATAATTTTAATTTAATAATTTAATAAAAATATAAACATTTTGACATTAAATTGAAGTAATTCAAACAACTACGAAAAAAGTAGAGACAAAAACTTTGCAAAAGTAAAATATGCACCAGAATAAGTACTTTATCGTCGATTATTATCGATTTAAATATATTGTGTTCTGGAATTCAAATTATTGTATCAGAGCAGCATTTTTTTCTAATTAAAAAAAAAAAAAACGAATATTACATGTTTACAAAACACACACTCACCTTCGTTGCTAGCATAATCCATTGGTAAAGGCAAATGATTAGTAGATTTCTTATCAAGTTCATCCTGATGCTTTGAACGCATAAAATACACTGTAGCCACAATAAATATAACTAAAAATAGAACTCCAGTGACAATGGCCCCGGCAATGAATCGTATTTGCACCGAGTCGTCGTAGACTGTCGAATTAAATAATATAATATTAATAAATGTAATAATAACAGAAAACTTACATAATATGTAATAATAAAAGGGAATTACCTGAACTAACTGCTTGTAGAGTTTGAGCATAAATCATATTACTATAAGCACCAAAACCATTTAACGTTTTACAACGAACTTGAAAGCCATATTCTGTATTTTCTACAAGTCCTTCGATATGAGCCTTTGTGTCCTTTGTATTTAAAGCCGTTTTATTAATCGAATCGAGTTCAAGTTTGGGAAACCAACGAACTTCATAAAATTCCAGTGGAGGATTATCAATTTGAACAGGTTTATCCCATTCGAGATCCGCATCCTTGCTAGAGATGGTCAAGATACGTAAGTTAAAGACTGTAGACAGTAATACTGACTCTGTGGTAAATACAATTTCCGCATATTGGGTTTTAATTTCATTTAAATCCAAGGGAGGAATGTTTTGCGTCGTTGAGATATTATTGAAAATAAAATCATTCGATATATTTGATGTTTCATTGGAGTGCGACAGTGGCTCAGTGACAAGTGTCACACTATTTGTTGCATGAATCTGAACAGTATAAGTTGTCACTGGTTCTAGATTTGTTATCGTTATTTTAGTTTCATTAAATGTATCTGTTGCGGGATTATACATAACGTTCGAGCTACACATATTGCATCGTATTTTATACACTATATCACTGTGATACTTTTGGGTCTTCGTTGGTGCTCCTAAATATGATTCGTTCTTGATGGGGCTAGGAGTACTCCAAGCTAATATTGCACTTGTTTGATCCACAAAAAGCAATGTGAGATTGGTTGGAGCAGCTGGCGGACTGTAGCATGGCATATGTCGGCCATCGCGTGGATGTCGGTAGTATCCTGGGATACATTGACAATACGGTGATCCTGTCTTTAAAGCCTTTGAATTGGGCGGACATTGGGTACATTTTTGCACTTCAGGCGACTTAAATGTACCCAGGGGACATTCTAAAAAAATATTTAAAAAAAAGAGTTTATATTAAATCTAGAAAAGCTGAAGGAAAGCAAGTTCAGTTAAGAAATTATTAATTTAAATTAATAAGATGAGTCTTAAACCTTTCGACTCCACAGTTGCCTGTGAACAACTTTGGAAATTTAGAGTCTAACCATCCGCGATCAATTCCCTTGATCATATATAATTATTTGTAATATAATTTCAAATTATACACACCTGATCATATTAATAGGTACACATAGAAATTATTTAATTAAAGACGGTTTTTTCATACTTAAAGTGTTGATAGCTTTTTAATTTTTGATTTTTTGTTGTTGTCAATGTCTGGCTACTCTGTGACAAAGAGTTGAAAGAGGCAATGCCCCGTATATTGGAGCTTTTCTATAAATTGTGAGACAACCACACATTTCGCCTGATCATAATAGGTACAGTCTCAGTTTCTCATAAATATAGGGTGAATAATTTTGTAATTAGTGATTTTTTGGCAACTAAAGGTAAATTTCGTGCAGATACTGTCAATAAAATGAGTTCAATAAATATTTTTTTTTAGAAAAAATTGATCGAAATTGTCATTGTACCAAAGAAGAAGCTCAATTGGTTCTTGGTCTGAAAAATGAAGGCAAATTTTTGGGGGCCATTGCCAAATATATGAACAAGTCTCATAATTTTGTTAAAAATGCATTAGAAAGGAAACCAAGCCAGGAAACACGTGGAATGCCACAACGGAAATCCTTGACCACTTCATAGTATCTTTGAGCAAAAAGGACCCATTTAAGTAATCAAAGGCTATTGCAGCAGAAATAAGGTATTCAGTTAGTGCTTCAACTATCCGAAGACAACTACAAGATGCTAACCTAAGAATTGCCAAAAAGGTTCCACTTATGCGGAAAAAAAAAATCAACATGAGGCAAACTTTAGCATGGGACTACAAAAGCTGGTAAGGATGCATCGGGGAGAAAAAGTCGAGAAACATTTTATGGAGCGATGAAAACAAGATAAATTTAATTGGAAATGATTGGAAAAGGAATGTTCGACGCTCTAATGAAAAGGAATTTCATTCATAGTTTACAAAATAAACAGTGGAGGTAAACATGGAGGTGGTAATATAATGGTATGGGGTTGCTTCTCCTGGTACGGCGTAGGTCCAATTTATCAGACTTACGAACAGAAGAATACAAATCCATATTGGAAATAGTTATAGTACCATATGCTGTGGAAAATATGTCACTCCGTTGAATATTTTAAAAAGACAATGATCCTAAGCACACCTCAAGGCTTTTATCTTAATTTTTCGAGGACCAAAAAGTTGATGTTCTGAAGTGGCCAAGCCAATCCCCCGACCTTAACCCCATAGAAAACTTGTGCGGAGACTTAAAAAAGAAATTGGCAAAAAAAAATTTTAAGTTTAAAATGATGAAAAAAACTTTTTCTGTTACCTCAAAGTCTAAGTTGATGTGTGTACCTATTAATATGATCAGGTGTGTATATATTTTCTGCTGTTGCAGAGATAATAAACTAGCGGAGAACAGAGGCATGTAAAATGTAAAAACGCATTTCTGAAATTGTAGAAATTGCTCTATTTCGGGGTATATGCATAATTATGTAATTATTTTCCAATTCATTTTTCACTGGTTCCAGATAGCTCGAAAACTCCGAGGCTTCTTTGCCTAGAAACGGACAGACGGACACGGATCGATTAACTTGGCTGTTGATGCTTATCAATAGACTTCGGATTTTGCATATTTTCATATAGGTGTTCAGATTAATACCAAACTTTGTATAAAGACGTTTTATCGTTGAAATACAACAAATTTAAATGCATATCAAAAATATGCAAAATATATGCAAAAGATATGCAAAAGAATATGTCAAAAATATGCATAATATATGCAAAATATGCAGGGTATATGCAAAATATGCTAAATATATGCAAAATATGCTAAATATATGCAAGGGAATTTAATCTTTAATTAGTAGATCTTTTAAATCATCGAAGGTGTCGATGCTTTTACAGTTTAACAACGAAGAATCGGCCATAAACATATGTGCCTTTGCAGTTTTAGTTGTCAAGCAAAGTGGACCAAAAAGTTGTTTGTGATTGTGAAAAAAAAAAATGGGAAAATTCGTCAAACCCAAAAATCTAAAATAGCTAAGATACCCAACCATAAGAAAAATTTGCTTGGAAAATGGTTGGAAAGTATTCCTGAAAAGTGCTTTAAAATTGAAAGAGCCAATGTTATCTATATAACTTGTGAAAAAAAGGTAAAATTTTAGTATTTATGCTTTTATGTTTTAATGGTTTAAGTTTTCTAGATAACATGCGAAAAAAAATTTCAATTGCAACAGCATATTGCAGGCAAAAGAGCTAATCAAAAATCCCGACCTTCATCGTGACTTTATATTTATAAAATCAAAATTGGGAAGAATAGCCGAAATTATAACTTATTAAAAAAAAAATTTTTTTTTAATAACGTCTATGAATTTGTTAAAGGAAGCGGAAAACATAATACAAAATGTACCTGGAGACCTAGGAAAGGACTTAAGCAAAAAATTGAATGAAATATTGGGACGAAATCCCGATTATGAGATTATTAAAAAAATTAATAATATAAATCTCAATGTTACGAATACTTCTGGCATCGAACCAGTTACAAATCAAAATCTTATTAAGTATAAATTTGCTCCAACTACATCCTGCGACGTCGAACGCAGTTTTTCTGCTTACAAAATGGTTTTCGGAGATAAACGCCAACGCCTTCTAATCTCCAATTTAGAAAAAATTATGGTTATTTATTGCAACACATATTATCTTAATTAATTTAAATATATATCAAAAATGAACACCTAAATCGCTTTTATATTATCCTTCATTTGGGCTAATAATTTCTTTTTTTTTTGTTGCAAATTTTGCATATATTTTGCATATTTTGTATATACTTTGCATATTTTGCATATTTTTTATATACTTTGCATATTTTGCATATGTCTTGCATATTTTACATATATTTAGCATATGCTATGCATATGCATTTTATGCAAATATGCACAAAATTTGTAAATATGGACGACGTTTTCAACTTTCTTTTTAATGAAAAGAACTTTGGTGCAATCAGAATTGATCTATCTTAATCCGTTAAAAATATGCAAATATTCAAAATCCGATGTCTACTTATCAAGAATGAATTTACTTTACTGTGTTGGAAATGTTTTCTTACTAAAATAACACAGGTTGACAAAAAAAAAATAGTAAAAAAGGCTACAGTTGAGTAAGCCCGACAGTGAGATACTCAGTCCCAAACAAATGTTTGCCTTCAATAATACGGAGAGGAATCCAACGCCATTATGGGACCCTTCTCATACGCTTTTTAAGCTCTCTATTCTAAATAGAAATATATATATATTTTTTTTTTTTCCAAATAAAACACTATCTAGCATGATACTTGCTGTGGGCTACGTAAGGTTTGGGTTTTATTAGGTCTTAAAAAGTGGCAAATCAAGAAGTGCTTGATACTTCGACCTCGATTTTCTGAAAATTGGTACGTGATGGATTTCAGTTTCAGATTAGCAAAGACAGGTAAAGACTTTTCAGAATCAATAGAGTTATAGTCGCCGTGTAGAAAAAAACTTATATTTTTGTCGACCAGTGCACAGGTATAAAAAGAGATAACAAGAGGTACTAACCTGTACAAGTTTTATTTAAATCATTCGGTTCATAGCCAACTTTACAGCGACATCCGCCAGTTAGTATGGTCCATTTTCCATCACCTTTGCACAGGTAAGTTGGCGGTTCATAGGGTTCAGCATTTTCCACACAGGTTCCATTTTGCTTCTCAATTATTGTGATTTCTCTTCCCGTTGGTGTTTCATTGAAATTTGCAAAATTCTCGGTGACAGCAGGACAGGTGATATAATAAACTTTAACTGCGAGAACACTAATGCAAGCGCCCTGGTCGCGAAACGCAAAATATACCCCTTTTTTATTTACAGCTATGCTTTTCACTTCCGTATTAATATCTACATCCGAATTTTGATTAAATCGACCCTCTCCGGCCGCAATGCGTGCAATCAGTCGATAGCTATCGGTTTGCCATGGAGGAGGTTCTCTGGTAGCTGCATCAAACTCGTAGAAGAGTAAGCTAAATGTTTCCTTACAAGACAAAGCATTTCCTATAAAAAATGTCAACCAAAATTAAAATGTGTTTATAGGTTGATTAAAATTAAAATGATTAAGGTATGAAGTAAAATGAGTTGTAACGTTTGAAATTTGCTTACCTGGAAATAATGAACAATCTCGTATTGTGAATTGTATCTCAATATATAGCCGGTTTGCTGGTCCACGATCAATAAAGGGCGACCACAGCCAGTTGTTGACATTGTGATAGGCGACATCACAAACCACATAGCTTCGCCAATTTATTCCCTTCACGAAGTCCGTAAACGATTCTTCAACCCACTAAAATTGCATAATCAGAAAGATGTTTTATTTGCTTAGACACTATCCATGAATCTGCTTTGTCTGTCTGAATAAAATCACTGTAGATTTCTAGACCCACATACAGTGGGGAGAAAAAGTGTTTCCATATTCAACATTTTCGTGTTCGAGCCCTCATAAAACCTGAACGAATGAAGTTAATCAAACAAACTTTTTTCCTCGATTCCTTATTCAATTTAGAACAAATAGACGTAAATAGTAAAATAATACAATAAGCAATGTAATAGTAAGAAATAAAAAACCAAAACAAATGGCATGTACTCAGTTTTGCATCTTATATGAAAAAATCACCACCTACGTTTCTTAAGAATTTTCACAGTGTACTTAGGATCTCCATCTAGTTGAAAAGTGCATTTTCCCTCATTAAAGCCAAAATGCTAAAAAAAAAATATTAAAAATGGGCTTGGAAAATATTTAAAATAGTCTTCCCCCTTTATAATTTAATCAATTTTATCAAAAATTTCAACGGAGAACTCGGTACAATTGGGTAGCACTGAAAATTCCGCAATTGCGGAAAAAAATAAATCAGCTTTCTCATAGGAAGGTGTTAAGGTTCGATTGAAATTCGCATGGACACGCAAAAATTAGACAGTATAAGATTGGAAATGTGATATTTGGTCACAAGAATCCATGTTTAACCATTTCCAGTCGAATAGGATGTAGTATTGTTCGCGTAGGTCCAGTAAAAAGGTTCAAAGACAATATGTGAGCAAGCCGTATAGCTATGAGGAGGACATATAATAACTTTACATCGTGGCAAGTTGAGCCTTTGCACAAAATTGATGGAATTATAAGTAAAGAAGACAATTTTAAATATTTTGCAAGCAAATTTTCAAAATTGTTTGAGCAAGAGTGGCTTTAATGAAGGAAGATGTACATTTGAAGAAGACGGGTATCCTAAGTACACTGGGATAATTTGTAAGAAATAGGTGGAAAATCAATATTTTATATTGATAGAGTAATTAACTCAAAGTCCCGACCTCAATCTGATTTAAAATCTGTGGTCAATCATGACCATATATCTTGGGCCGTATCAATCAGTCCAATGCAACGTAGGTGGTCCTTGGAGGAGTGTGGAACTGAAGTGGATTCAACTTCTGAATGGAAATGCTGAGAAATGGGTTGAAAAGATGCCAAAATACATAAAAAATTATAAAGACACGAATTGTCCTTGGACAAAATATTAATACGGAATTTCTTTAGAATTTTCCATATAGGTGCAAAACTGAGTACATGTCATTTGTTTTGGTTTTTTATTTCTTACTATTACATTGCTTCTTATATTATTTTACTATTTACGTATATTTGTTCTAAATTGAATAAGGAATCGAGGAAAAAAAAGTTTGTTTGATTAACTTCATTCGTTCAGGTTTTATGAGGGCTCGAACACGAAAATGTTGAACATGGAATCACTTTTGCTCCCCACTGTATATTATATTATTTATTTATTATTTTTAGCTAAAAACTGCATAAAAAACAAATTAATTTTCCCACGCCCACAATTTTGAAACAACTTTAGCTATGCTCTATGTGGCCAAACATTTATTTTCAAATGGTAATTTCTTTGCTATAATTTCGTTAACTAAAAATGTATAATTATAATTAATTTGTTAACGCTTTGTGCACTTTTTTAACGATTTTGTTAGTATTACTACTGGTTTACTAATTCTCGGTTGGGCATTTTATTGATACAAGTCTTGTTTTTAATTAGCAGTCAACAGCTGTATGTTTCGTCGCTGCCATAAAATGATTTATTTGTTAAGGTTTAAGGGCTATACCAGTGTAACATTTTCATGTACCTTTTTAATAGTTTATAAAAGAACTTCTTTCAAAACTCCGTCTGTTTGTCAGTTTTTTATATTTTTCATATATTGTAGGTTATTGAATAGGAAATATTATCTACTTTAATAACCTTTTTGAATTTGTTCGTTTCAGCCAGGGATTGTAACAGTTCTAATTTTTAAAGTAAAAGTTGTAAAATAATGTTATTTTTGATTAAAAAAATAATAATTGCAAATTAACTGTTATTTTGGATTTTAAATAAAAAAGTTAACAATAATTATTATTTTTCAATTTTTACATAAAAGTTTAATTATAACTGTTTCCTTCATCAACATTTCATCGATGATTCATCAACATTTTATCGATGATTCATCAACATAATTTTTAAAGAGAGAATGCAGGGATATGATATATAAATAAATATGTACATAGATGCATATCACATACAAAGATACATTAAACGATAGGTATTGAGACGTAGATTGAAGATATCTTTCGATCTTTCAAATATACCACGCCGATAAAAAAAATTATAGCAATTAAATACATACAAATTTTAAATTAAAAATTGAAAAATAACAGTTATTTTCGATTTTTCAAAATAAAAATTACAAATAACAGTAATAATTTAGCTTTTATATAAAAATTGGAAAATAAGAATTATTTTTAACTTAAAATTGAAAAAGAACAGTTATTTTCGATTTTTCAAAATAAAAATTACAAATACAGTTATAATTCAACTTTTATATAAAAATTGGAAAATAAGAATTATTTTTAACTTTTTTATTAAAAATTAAAAATAACAGTTAAAAAAGATTAATAACATTATTAGTAATTTGCGCCAACTCGAGGTCTATAGTCAACCTGATCTTCATATACAGAAATCAGATTTCTTGACTATTAATTGCCAGATACACAGATCGTTTTTGTCAGAAGGCGAATGCAGCAGGTTTGTTCACAGAGCCTGTTTCACTCTTACCAAGGAGATCATCCGCGATCCCTGATTTTAAGACAATAAACAACATGTATGTATATCTCGAAATTTATAAAAATACCTTCAAAAACAGATAAGTTCTCATTATTTTCCATTAATTGATTTCAAAAGAATTTCCTATGCCAGCTATAAGATATAGTGGTCCAATTCCAGCCATTCTTACATATATACTAACTGCAATAGAAAGAAGACTATCTGTAAAGTTTCATTCAGATAGCTCAACAACTGAGAGACTAGTTAGCGTAGCAACGGACAGACGGCTTTAGATCGACTCGGCTGATGATGCTGCTGACTAAGAATATATATACTGTATGGGGTCGGAGATCCTTCCTTCACTAAGTTGCTAGCCTCTGGACATAATGGTATAAATACGCTGTAAATATGTTTTCTGTATACATATCACTAGTTAAAGAATGTATATCAGAAGTTTTTAAAATTAATAATGCGATTTTATTTATCGAAAAGTTAAGTTTTGTATGGGAACACCTTTTTTTCAGCCGCTGTTTTAATGCCATACATTTGGTCATTTAGCCATATCGGAATCACGGCAATTGTTTTTATTTAAATCGGCAGCTATTTACTCCCAGGACTTTTTCATGAAAACGATTTTAATTGCACAAATCCCAAATTACTGTATTTACCTTACCAAACTTAATTAGCAGAACTTCCTGTGCTGAACTAGTGGATTCGACTTTGGAGAGTTTTATTGTTCTATCTATCTATTGTTGCATTACTCTATTGTTTTTAAAATATTGTTTTTTTAAAGGCTAGTTTAACATTTTTATGAACCGTAGAGTAGGCAATACTTAGAACTAACAGAAAAAAAAGCGAAGTTGGCGCGGCGCGTTTGGGCTGATGTTCTCCCCCGAGTATTCTCAACTGCTGACTCACTCGTCTCCGTTCTCGATATCAGAATAGACTCCTATGATTCTGATATCGGGTGCTAAGAAAAATTCGGTATCCGAATGGGAGCCTGTGTCTCTAGCGCTGACCGATGAGTCCGCCGGGGTACCATGCCCGGACTACCTGCCGACATTGGCAATGTAAAAACTCTCGCTGCGGTACCACTATCGAAACAGATATTTGTTGCGCGCATCCTATATTTAAGGCAAAACTAAAATCGAAAAAAAAAAAAATTAAATTAAAGGTGCAAAAATTCGTATATACAGTGGTGGCCACGAAGTTTTGAGTTTTTTGATGCAAAGCACTAAATTTACCATTAATGGAAGCAAGAAATTGTGTTTGCTATAGATAAGAGGTCCTGGTGCTCTGAAGGACGATATAAGAGTACCATACCCAGGCAGGCTCTTAACAACACCCACAACATTGAATTTTGGGTTCGAAACTATCCAAAACGCTTCATTGTCATTCGATCTTATCATTCTTTACGAAATTATGCAGTAAAAAATATACAAAATTGTGAAAACAGATAAAAAACTCGAATAATTAGGAATATTTTTGACGTTATGTCCCTATTTTTAAGTTTAAAATATAAAAAAAAAAAACTTTTAGTTTTGTATTTGATTACCAATGAAACTAAAATAACTGAAAAAACCCACTGGTTTGTTAGTCAACACATTGCTGTGGCTAAACGGCTTGAGCTAGTTTATTAATTTAAATTACATATAGTATATAGACAATTTTTTCAAAAATGTTTTATGGAAAAATATGCACAGGTATAGGAGTTATAGGTGTACATCCTAACTGTCCTAACAGAATCGTCCGATATGAGGACCAGAATATGTCTTAGTTAAAGGATAATTGTACGGAAGTATCACCGTGGGATTTTTCACCTTTTTTTTTTTTTTTTTTTTTTTTCGATTTTTTATGAAAGTTTGAGTCCAAAAATTTAATTCTATACTAAAAAAAAGGTTAATTGTTATTTAAAAAATATAATAAAAAATAAATTTAAAAAAAATCCGATGGTGATACCTGGAGAATTAATTGCAGAAGCTGTGTGCAAACTTTCAAAACGATTGGTTAAGTAGATTTTGATTAATCGTGTACACCGACTTTGGAAATTCACTTTTCAGGAGAGCCCTTTAAAGTTTTGGCTGCCCATACATTGAACATAGAATGACCTCCGATCGATGTAAAATTTGAACTTTATATTCGTAAGATGTAAGGCATTCATAAAAAAACAAGAAAGAAAGCTCACTTCGAAACGAATTTGGTATACCCTTGCGTCTGCAATTGGATCATTGAAAATCGAACCATTTTAGTAATGTTGAAAAAATATCGAATTTTGTACATTTTACATTGTACAAGTAGTTTCATATAAATCGATCGATCGCTTCTATGGCAGCTATATGATATAGTTGTCCGATCTTAATGAAATTAAACCCGTAATTCTAGAACCATTAAAAACTGCTATATCTCAAAATTTATAGAAATACGTTGAAAAACAAAAAGTTAACAAATTTTTTTACATTAATTTTGACATCATTCCTATGGCAGCTATAGGATATAGTAGTCCGACTTCAGCCTTTCCAACATATATACTGCGTGCTAATAAAATAAGACAGTGCTGAAAATTTCAGCCCGATAGCTCAACAACTGAGACTAGTTCGCGTAGAAACCGACGGACAGACATACGGACATGGCTAGATCGACTCGGCTGGTGATGCTGATCAAGAATATATATACTTTATGGAGTCGGAGATGCCTCCTTCAGCGTTACAAAAATATGGGGCAAAATTATAATACACTCTGCAAGGGTATACAAAACAATAATTTTAAAGAAATCGAAAAAAAAATGATTACCCTATACCACTATATCTTATAGCTTCCATAGGAATGATCGGTCCAAATGAACCGATTTTCGTTATTTTAAAGATTTCGGATTAAAACGATATACGATTCCTTATTTTTATTTTTATTATTATCTGCAAAGGTATATATATAAGCTTCGGTTTGACGAAGTTAGCTTCCTTTCTTGTTTTATTATTCTTGTTTTATTATTATTTATATATCCATATTTTCGTAGTTTTTTAAGATTTCGAATTAAAACGATGTATGATTCCGTATTTTTATTTTTATTATTATTATCTGCACGCTGAAGAAAACCAGTTGACTTCATCAACCCAAGGCGAACGAACTGGACGAAATGACACCTTTAGACGGACCGAACACCTAGAGTATGTTATGACTTCAGGCATAGCCCTATAGGCTAATAGAAGCCTTACCTCCTTCCTCCCTAAAATCCGAAATAGACCAAAGTTGGTTATCAGAAGCGCAGCACGCGTATACTAAGGGAACACTACATATATTAGTGCGCAATATTGATAATGCACTAGAAGTAAAAAATTTCTGTCTAGTAGCGTTTCCTTGCATTTACTAAACTACTACTTATAGCCATCACAGAGTCTCTTACGGCACTGGGGGTTGAGCAAAATAGTGGAGCTTATCTATATACTGTTTTTATGCAGAATGGTGAGAATGGAGAGAAAACACGGGGTCAATCCAGCGTCTATGACCTACTAACTTTAAACAACTGTAGTCTCTCTTTTAGCGGTAGCGCCAGGTATTTAGGGTTATTATTAGACAGGCGGCTAAATTGGATACTAAAAAATCTTGAGAGAACAGGGAAAGCAACCATTGTTCTCCACTCTTGTAAAAAAGCCATAAGTATTAAATGGGGTGTGTCCCCACTGGATCGACACAGCAGTTGTGAAAGTGAGGGATACCGTATAATTTACTAACCTAACCATGTTCTCCGGGTTACCGGGATTTTTCGTAATTTTTATTTTTTTATAAAAAAAAATAAAATTATATTCAAAGTTGGTATTAAGAATGTTTCACACATTTTTTTAATGAAATTTTTTTTACAAAATGTCGGGCTTATGGATCACTTGCCACAGCGCTAGGTTTGAGTTTCCCGGTTAGGACACGAAAACAAAAAAACTAAAATTATTACTTAGAGTGGCTGGCTTGCAGCCAATCAAATAACTTCATAAAATGGGAAGCAGTGGAAAAGTTTTTTCTGTGAAAATATACCAAAATTCAGTTGATTCCATGGAAAATCGATGAGGACTCCTTATTGCTTAACAAGGATATTCAACTAAATACTACAAATCCATATCCATGGATCTATAATAAGCAATCAATCAGTTAAATTATTTTTTAGACTGATAGTTTTTCAAAAGCTTCACTATTATTAGCCGGCTAGAGGTCAAGAAGGGGGTGAGGTAGATAGAGAAGACAAAGATTTTGTTCTCCTTCACATTTGATATATTTCGGTTGCTCATCGGCAACCGTCTTCAGAGCAAACAGTTTTACACGTCTGCACCGTTCAACGTGCAGTTTTGTGGAGTTATTTGACCGACTCAATTTTTGTCAAATTCAACATTTATATTTTTCTTTAAAAATGTTCATGAGTATGTGTTATCAAGACATACTATTAGTTAAGTTTTAATAAAAATTAAAAATATTTTTTGTAAGATCTTGCATAGTTATTTTTTTGTGGTTTTTATCTAGCCTCACTGGGCACTACTATTATTTTGACCGCAGCTGTATGTCCCCCTTTATTAATTTTCAAACATGATGCAGTGCAAATTAATGCTGCACAGTACGTACTGCCTTGTGTCAGCGGCTGAGAATACTGCCACAGCCCGCTGTTGCTTGTCGTAGGAGGCGACTAAAATGGTAAGGGTGCCCTATCCGAGCTTGTCGGAGCTTAAGGGGTGAGGCTCGCCGAGCCATTAATTTCGGTACCACGGGTTGACCAGTGCTCCAAGCCTGCTCATTGAGGTAGGCCCCCTTGCAAGAGTATCGTGGTGGCTGTGGTTGACACCCAAGTCGCGGGTAGGCCCCTTGGGCTCGACTTTTAGTTGCGTTACACAACCTGGTGCTGTGACAATTAGATCAGTAGAGATGTAAGATAGATCTCGACCCCTCACAAAGGTGGAGTGCAAGCATGCGCTCGAATTTGTACCAGGGTAGTTGCTATGTATTCGGTATATCTTTTAGACTGGGTCGGTTGGATGGAGCTTAATCCAGACACGTGCATTATGTACGCACTTGTAGGTACATTTGAATGCTGTGGTAGTAATCCCTTCACTGCGGAACACGCCACATTAAATAAGTGCGGAGGGATCCGATTCTCACTGCACTGTACTTAATGCATCGGCATTTCTGTCGTACATACAATCATACTGCTTGCAACAAAATAAAAGACTATGCTGAACACCTCAGCACGATTTTGTATACAAAATACTTTGTTTATAAAATTATGTATACTGAGGGAACGTCTTGTAGTATTAGAAACGTCTGTGTGTTAAATTGTCTGATCTTGTTCCGAAATATGCTTAACTTAACTATTCAATTTTAACGACACTACCAATACATAAAAATAAAAAAGTTTATTTTTATTTTATAATAACCCGACACACTAGTTTGTGAAGGAACGGAAAGACGGAAATGGTTGGTCCGACTAAAGTTATAAGGGTATAAAAGACGTATGCCAAATAGCTCAACTGAGAACATTAACTCAAATATCAAAACTTTGTAAATGGGAATTAAAAAAATATATAACAAAAATGCGTCTCCCTGACAACATAACTCTAATATCAAATAATGTTAAAAAATATGTATGTATTTACCCCTGGCGTCTGAGCTTGTGGACCATAAGGATATCTCGTCCATTCCAAAGTCGCTTCTCTAGTTGTATCCAAAAGAACAACTGCAAAACAAAGAATTTATTATACTTAAAAGCTCAATATAATTTTGCATTTACATACCTTGATCGGCCTGAGACAATTTCAAGTTAAACATAAATACAATCAGCCAACCGATGCTTATAAATGTCATTCTTAAAACCATTCTATCCTGCGATCTTGTAGCTGGAAGAAGTCTTTTAGCGTCTGGAGACTGAATAGCGCTAATGATTTGATTAATTTGTAAGGAGGAAGTCGGGTGATTTCTTTTGGAAGAAACTTGAGTTAAATGCTTCTTTAAAATGTTTCTTCCTTCTCGATGAAGACGATGATGGCACTCCATTTTATATATGTATTTTCAAACGTGCTCCAAGTTGGTTTTCCAGACTGCAACTTTCAGAAGGGGTTTCCAGCATGTATTTTTATTTGTATTCCGTTAATT
Source organism: Drosophila lacteicornis (assembly GCA_008044355.1). Taxonomy (NCBI): domain Eukaryota; kingdom Metazoa; phylum Arthropoda; class Insecta; order Diptera; family Drosophilidae; genus Drosophila; species Drosophila lacteicornis. Next base: position 23,821 of record VNKF01011453.1, read on the forward strand.
TGAATGGCTTTGATCATGATTATGCCAGTTATTGCCAAATATCGACAGCATCTCCCGGAATTATTTAAGACTAGGAGTATGGCAAGATAAAATTAAAAATTTTAGGAATTTAAAGCCCATACATGGTATTACTTTAAAAACCTTGGCTTCCTGAATTTATCTATGCTTCTCCTTACATACATGGCCCTGCATTGGTACATTACCGATGATCCCTGCATTTATGTCCTTCACTTATATTACATACAAATATAAGTATGTACATATGTATGTACATGTTAGTTATAACGATAAAGGATACTACATCATTGATTTCTTGCGTCTTTTTGTGTACGTTTTAGGTTTGCGTTCGTTGATTAATTAATAATCTTGCCAAATTCACTTTTATTTATTTGTTTTCGAAGTATTGTTTGTATTTATTATTGTATTTTGAGCACAGTTTAGTTCATGTATACATATATACAAGCATACATACTGTACGGTATACACACAGTTTTCAGAGCATCTCCGCTTTTGAAATTGAAGAGCGGTTCAGCTTTTTGGTTAACATTTTGTTTCTTATTCAAGTAATAAAGTGGTCAGTAAATAAGTAGTTAATATAGGCAATGCGTCCAATTTTCGTTGCATATTTATTACGCGTTTTTTTCAACAAATATGTAAGTACTTCAATTTACAATGCACTTCCTAATCGCAGATGAGATGAGATGGAAACACTGAGCGAGTAAAAATACTTCCTATCGATAACAAATACTTTTTAAAATGTGGTAACACCAATAACTTAAGTTTCAAACAAAGAAATTCAGTACAAGTCATCGAAGGTAGACAGAAGTTGGAAAGATTCCATTTTATTAATTGTTTTAGATTGCAAAAAAGGTAATTTTTTGTTATATTAGTTTTAATACTATTGTAGATTACAATATATAAATATTTTGAAATAATTTTATTTCAATAACTTCATTTTTTTTAATATTAATTAAACCTTGTTTATTAATGATAAACTTCAGAACTTTTGGCAAAAAATAACTATTTAATTCCGCTTCAAGTTAAAAGTTAATTTTTGTTTAAAACTAATACAAAAAGTGTTTTGATATACCAATATTAACAAATATTATTAACAAATGATTGGTTTTCCCATTTTGTAGCTTGGCGATTAAATTGAAACTGTATATCTGCGGGATTATGACATTATATCTTATTAGAGACCATCAGAATTTGGCTGTCAACACCAATGATGAGATTGTACGGGACTGCCAGAAATATATTTTCGAAATACTATCGATAGATCAATTATCGGTTTCTGCATTTTCACAAAAACCTTTTTAGTTGGGTTTCGCATGCGCTAGCGCCTGCCTGAATGTAAATCAATAAATCAATATTCCACAAAAATATTTGTAATTGTTATTCGCACTCTAGCGTGTTTTTTTCTTTTTAAATAAATCAAATCAAACTATTAGGTTCACACATGTTAAATGCATAACCGAAACTGAATTAAATGAACAAGTCCCCAATTTTTTTTTAAATTACTTTGCCCAAAAAAGTTTGTACATACATGTGTATAATATATGTACATATAAAAAATGTAACATTCTTACTTCCTTTTTGTAATTGTGCAAGGAAAATCATACTTTAAATACTAAAATGGTACATACTCGAAAATTTAAAATAAAACAAAAATATTTTAGTGCAAGCTACGTATTTTGTAATAGTAGAGAGTGATGTTATTTTTAATCTGTTTGCTATTGGTGGAATCTATTCGTTTTTCATATTTTCACAATAAAATTATACAAAATAAATTTGAGCATACGATTATCCATAATAACTGGAGAACCAAAATTGGTACCACAGATATTGCGAAATAAACCAATTGATTACAAGTTTTTATATTTAAAAAGAACCACTTAAAATATATAAAATATATGTACAGATCTTGTATATACTACGTAAATATTTGTTTGTGTATAAGTAAGTACTTATGAGTGTTTCTCTCCTGAGAATAATCAGCTAAAAATTAATCTTTAACCGCAGACTCTGAGCCGTGACATACTAATAAACTTGAATCAAAAACAAGTGCATTTTGCTGATACGGTTCCTTTCTATTCAATATTTTTCAGAACATTGTGTATAAAGTCTGTGGAATCACCTTCTAAAAATCTAAATCAAACGTAAATCTAAATCTAACGAAAAATAATGCCTTTGTTTGGAAAAAAGGATTCGGGGAAGAAGGCCAAGGCGAGGGATATCAAAGAGTTAAATAAGCAAGTGTCAATTGAAGAGAAATATAATCTCCATGGTCTTTTGGGGACGTAAGTACTAGAAAATACATAATTATTATCTATAGAGTAATATGTTCTATCTGTTCCGACGACAGTGGTGCCTTTTCAGAAGTACGTTTAGCCGAAAGTAAAGAGACTCCTGGCGATCATTTTGCTGTTAAAATAATCGATAAGAAAGCATTAAAAGGCAAGGAAGAATCACTGGAGAATGAAATACGTGTACTTAGGAGGTGAGTTTTTGAAGACAAATCCCTTATGGTAATTCCATAAAAAATGAGCTGGTTAAAAAGCTCTGGTTAACATTGCTATCAGTTAGATTCAGGATTCAAAGTTGGGATACGACATTTGTATTGAATTTTTCATTAGCTAAGCTAAACAAATTAAAAAAAAAAATGCATCAAATCTCTTAAAAGTCTCGTAGCTTTTATAGTTAACAGGGTTTTACAGACAAACAATACGATCAAGAATGGATCATAAAATGACACCTTTTTTTAAAGTTTCAATTAATTATTTAATTAAGTTGATAACAAAATGTTCGACTGTTTAAATGGTATAAAATGTTACTATCAAAATGAATGTGGCATTTTAAATAAATACTTGATAAATCACTATATTCTGATTACTTTTTCTTCTAATTAAGTATTTTTTGTTTAACATCTGTCTTCTGCTGCAAAATGCAGTTAATCTATCTAGCTATTGAGATATTTTTAATATATTTATTTCCTAGGCTTATTAATATATTGATTTTATTATTATTATTTTTTTTTTTTGTCAAAACACACTTTCCTGTTTGCTTTAATTTGCTTTCTTTTCATGTGTTTAGGTTCAGTGCAAATCATTTCGATGGCAAATGTAGTCCAAACGGAAGGCGGTGAGTTCCATATCCCCGAGATCCTACATTTTGAGCTAATGTTCATTTTAAAGTAATGTTTATGTGAGTTTGTAGAACATGCTTTTTTGAGGGTGCGATAACTACGATCATATATTTTAACTTTTGAGGCAAACTTCAGAACATTTTCAGATAATTGTTTTGGTTCCAATATGTTTGATAAAATGTTTATTAAGTATTCAATTAACTATTAAAATACTTTACCTACTAAATTATATATCTAACTAATTCTGCATTTTCAGATTAACTCATCCAAATATAGTACAACTACTGGAAACATATGAGGACAAAACGAAAGTGTACCTAGTTATGGAGTTGTATGTGATCAGTATTTCCAATCCTATTTTTTTATTTTACTTATTTGATTTCGCTTCAAGTAAAGAGCATTTTTTATACCTTTGCAGGGTATTATAATTTAAGTCAGAAGTTTGCAACGCAGTGAAGAAAGCATCTCCGACATATATATATTATATATATATATACATATATTCTTGATCAGCATCACCAGACGAGTTGATCTAGCCATGTCCATCTGTCCGATTATACGCAATATAGTCTCTCATTGGTATCTAAGTTCCAATGACCACTATATTACATAGCTGCGATATGAACGATCCAGTCAAATTAGCTGATTTTCGTTGTTTTTTGTAGTAAATTATCTTTTATCTTAAATATAGCACATCGGACCACTATTTTATAGCTGCCATAGGATCGATTGGTCCAAATTAGTCGGTTTTCGTTGTTTTTAAAGATTTCGGATTAAAATATAATATCCATAATTTTTATTTCTATTATAATCTGCAAGGGTACATAAACCTTGGCTTGCCAAAGTTAACTTCCTTACTTGTTATACCTTTTTATATCGCAATTTTTTTACTTTTTACATTTCAGGGTTACTGGTGGGGAACTGTTTGATCGGATTGTAGAAAAGGGATCATACACGGAAAAGGACGCCTCTCATTTGATCAGACAAATTCTAGAAGCTGTTGATTATATGCATGAACAGGGAGTCGTGCATCGTGACCTTAAGGTAAATTAACAAATAATTTAATTGATAACACAGGACGACAAATGCATTGTAACCAAAGAACCAGAGGTCGCCATTGGTTTAGGGTAGGGGGGTACTATAAGTAAGTGCCAACCGAGAATGTATGTAACAGGCAGAAGGAGAAATCTCCGACCCATCTATCTGGTCACGCCCACTTCCGCTTCCGAAAATCATAAAAAACTGTATGTAAGCTATAGTCGTCATTTTCGGCTTAAAGTAAATGTATTATTATTATTATTATTATTATATATAAAGCAATGACGCAGCTAAGAGGCTAACGTGTTCATTTTCTAAGCGGGTCCCCTGGACTTAAAAGTATGCGGAAGTAATATTATCGGCGGTATTAGTTCTCTTAACCTCTGAAAGTAGCGCTGACAAATCGAATGAAATGAAACAGTAACATAATAATTTTACTTTTAATTAACAGCCGGAAAACTTGCTATACTATAGTGCTGACGATGATAGCAAAATAATGATTAGCGATTTTGGATTATCCAAAATGGAGGATTCGGGAATTATGGCAACGGCATGTGGAACTCCCGGTTATGTTGCTCCTGAGGTACTAGCACAAAAGCCATATGGAAAAGCTGTCGATGTGTGGAGTATTGGGGTAATATCCTATATTTTATTGTGTGGCTATCCACCGTTTTATGATGAAAACGATGCGAATTTATTCGCGCAGATTTTAAAAGGTATTGTTATTAAACTAAATATTATTTAAACAATTAATTAATTGTAATTAAATCATTTTTTCAGGAGAATTTGAATTTGATTCTCCGTATTGGGATGAAATCAGCGAGTCCGCCAAACATTTCATAAGAAATTTAATGTGTGTAACCGTAGAAAAGCGATATACCTGCAAACAAGCGTTGGCTCATGCTTGGTAAGTAATACTTAATAAAATGTTATATGTATTTTTGTTATGTGTGTTTCCCTGTTTTCTTTGTAGGATTTCTGGTAATGAGGCGAGTAGCAGAAATATTCATGGAACAGTCTCAGAGCAATTAAAGAAGAACTTTGCTAAATCACGTTGGAAGGTGCATTATAAATATTGTTTGTCTCATAGATTAATTAAATTAAATTAAATACAATCTCTTTTTAGCAAGCTTATTATGCGGCAACAGTCATTCGACAAATGCAGAAAATGGCGCTCAGCAGCAACAATAGTAGTAGTGCAAATAGTGATTCTACTAGTAATAATAGCAGTAACCAAAAAAAAGACTCTATGAATTCAACGGCAGGAACAGAAGCAGCAGGAGATGGAGCTGGACTCGCTTCAATTTCAAGCGCCGGTGCCACAGCACAAATTAGTTTACCAGAAAATCAGAGCGATTATAAGGAATCGAGCAATGCAAATGGAGCTCCAGTTTAAATATCAAAAAATTATGTTACAATATTTGTCGTTTTCAATTACAATTTCTTGAATTTTAACATTTGTTCTAGTCTCTAGTAAATATTGTCACTAATGTTCACTAATCAAATCCAATTCTTTAAAAACTGCTTAAAAAATAAGATACTTAAAAAACCAAATCGATGTGTACACATTGCAGTCTTATCTCCTTAAATAGAAGTTAAAGTCGAAACGATGATACAACAAAATACACTATAATTCCTTTTACAACTTTTATTACCATCAGACCTAGGAAACAACAGACGAATTCTTAGTCTTGTGTTCCTCGGTAGAGTGTTATCAGTTTGGCTATTCACTTTTACGCTCTTCAAATAACTTATCAAGAGAATAAGTCAAAGGTAAAAAAAATTAAAGCACTCTTCCTAAAAGGTATTCCTTTCTTTCTTTTATTTAAAACTCAATACTATAATAAAAAAAACTATATACATACTAAGGGAAGAATAATTCACTCGCACAAAATTTGTTTCTTCGTGTGCTCACGTTAAAACAGATAGCTAATACCCAGAAAAAAATTAAAAATGACCTTAAAGACCAATAAAAAATTGTAAGGATGACGCCATGATATTAATTTGTTTTAGACGTATTTGAAGGTGAAGTTGTTTCGATAATGATCGACTCTATATGCAATATCTTATATATTAGGCACTTAGGTCATTTAAGTATATTGGTAAAGGAAAAAAAAAATACTCGTACTCGACACTACGAACGAAAGCAAATTAAATGTTTCTCAAAAATGATAAGCATTTATTAATTTTAAAATAAGGAAATATAGAGACACAGGTGTTAAATGGTGTGATGGGATATGTAGTGAGATATTAATGATGATATTGTACGTAAGCTTAAGCATCTTATATATCGGTGATTAAATACTTAATATTTGGAATAGCAACAAAAATAACAAATGTTATGTTTCTTTTTGGTTCGGGAATTTAGTTTTTCCGGTAGGGCAACACTTACGTAGTAATCGGTTCTGAAACCTACTTTTTGACGCTATACTTTCGAATTCCAAACTGTAAGTATATCTAAGAAAAAAAGGGCTGGGCATAAAATAAAAAACTCATTTTTATATATAGGGTAATAATATGTTTTATGCTGCACCAAAAGCAGCATTATAAGTTTTCACAAATAATGATTAAGTATACACAAAAAATCTAAAAAACACGCTATTTCAGATATATTTACATATGTATAAACTTCTTCAACTAAATATTTAAATATTAAAAATATTGTTTCTTCTTTCTATTTACTTTTATTGTTTTGTTTATTTGACTCTTAAAACATAATTTTTTTTTTTGGCTTATGATTTTACTATTTTTTTTTTTTGTAATTTTCTGTCTTATTCTATTTTTTCTTATTTCGCTTTTTTGCTTTCTTATCCGAACCAAAAACTTTCTTTTTCGTGATGCAAACGCGACAGAACCAATCATCGTTGTCCTTGGGAGCTATGGTTATGCCAACACAGATCCTAAAATATATATATTTGATAATATATATAATAATATCATATATTTGTAAATAGTTTAATAAATACCAATGATACCAGGCATCGCAGCCATCGCAACCTATCATGGCAGAACCGTCATCAACTTTGCCGCAAGCTGGACAAATCCAAATGCGATTACCCTCGGCATCCACATATGACGAAGGACGATGATGATTTTTGGTTTCCAGACTTTGTGAAGGACTTTCTGGGGGATTGTTAGGTAAAGTAGGTCTTCCAGCTGTTCCTGCTACATTTATTGATGGAAAATTATTTATAATTGGTTTAGGAGTCGCCATCAACATTAATTGTTGTGGCAACAAAACAGAGCTAGCAGAGAGCGTTGACGTGGCTGAGGTGTTAGTGTTATTATTTGAGATCGACATCCATCCGGATGAGGATGATGTGATTGGTTGATGTATAGTCCTTGGATTAACTGAAGCAGATAATAATGATGGCATCTGCACAGTTGTATTTACAGAAGAATTGCCAGAAAGACTGCCCGAAAAATTGCCTAAAAGAGGTGGGATTGCCGTCGCGGTGCTTGTTATGCTCAATAAGTGTGCTGAATCAGCTGAAAATTAAGAAGAAAATGGTATTTATATTATTATTTAATTAATTATTATTAAAAATAATACATTGTTTTGTTTTCGGTGGACCAGTGACCAATGGAGAGAAGCGAGCTAGTTCCGGTGAATGATCTCTTTCCCGTTGAATAGTTGGAGGTGTTTCATTGTCCATCATATCATTAGTATGTGGTAAAGGCGTGGTTTTTCCACTTAGTTTCAGCGTTAATTTTGGTATCTGAGTTGGAGGAGGAGTTGGTGTCGACTTTGGGGGAATTGCAGTTACAGGTGTTGCGCCCACAATTAAGTTTGGAGCGGGCCCACGTTCGATGTTGTTGATTAAAGGCAACACCTCATCACCATCTTCATCGGGTATATGGATTATGGATGTGGTCTATAATATATATTGTAATTAGATCAGGTTGTGCCGACTTTAAAATCTTCAAATTTTGTCACACATGTACAGTTATATATAAAACCTTGTTTAAAAAAAAAAAAAAAAAAAAAAAAAAAAAAAATTAAGCTAATTTCGGTAAGCCGAAGTTTGTATACCCTTGCAGTCTGCAATTGAATCATTGAAAGTCGATTCATCGAAAACCGATCGCTTGAATGGCAGCTATATGATATATGATAGTTGTCCGATCTTAATAAAATTTAATTCTAAAACCGTGAAAAAAAAGATCTCGAAATTTCTAAAAACATCTAAAACATAGTGGCAAAGCTACAGTCAAGTGTAACCGACCGTGAGATACCCGGTACCCAAAGCATTGTGGGTGAAATTAAATAGCACATGAACATGGAAAAATAAAAAAGGTTGACAAATTAAGACAAATGTGGCTAGAAACATGTTGAGCAACACCCAAAATAGACAAATGTTGCTAGGGGCATGTTGAGCAACACGCACTGACACCTTCCACATCTCTCTCTCAAAAGCTAAATGCTCAGACACGCGAAAAGTGTTCCTAAGCAGTGCGATAGAGCGAGAGGGTGACACTTTTCGCGTGTCTGAGTACGTAGCCTCAACAAGAAGAAACATACACAGAAACTTTATTGTTTAATAACTTCCATGTTTACCATCCGATTATACTCATATTTTCAGAACACGTCCGCGAATGCCTACTTATTTATTATATATATTTACTTTAAGCCGGAAATCACGACTATAGCTTATATAACGTTTATTATGATTTTCGGAGGCGGAAGTGGGCGTGGCCAAATTTGAAAACAAACTGGGTGCAACAGTTTCCAATGTTGTCCCCAAAGTTGGTAACTCTAGCTCTTATAGTCTCTGAGATCTGTTGTTTCACACGGACGGACAGACGGACAAACGGACAGCTGGTGACGCTGATCAAGGCTATATATACTTTATAGGGTTCGAGATTTCTCTATCTGCCTGTTACATACATTCTCGGTTGGCACTAACTTATAATACCATTTTACCCTATGGGTACCGGGTATAAAAAGAGAAGTTATAATTTGTTTCCATTAATTTTTCTATCATTCCTATGGCAGCTATAAGATATATACATAGGTCCGATTTGGATGACATTTAAAATGTATAGCTATTATATAATTAATGGATCATACATTTAGTTTGAGCCCAATATCTTATAAAATAGCGAAAATATGACATTTTGGCCCTATCGTTCCTATGGCAGCTATAAGATATAGTGGTCCGATTCCGGCCGTATAGCTTTATGGGGTCTGAGATGCTTCCTTTAATGTGTTGCAAACTGAACAAAATTATAATACCCTGCAAGGTTACAAAAATATGTGTACATATATACAAACCTGTTGCTTCTCTTTCTTTTTCTTCTGCTTTTTTTCAAGTCCTTTCATTTTCTTGTCACTTTTATACGTCGTCGTCGTAATGCCTCCGCCAATAATAAGATCCTTTTCTTTTGATTTCTCTTTCTTGTCCTTTTTCTTTTTGATTTTTCCATCTTTAATTTTTTTTAGTTTTTTGTGATGTTTGCGCTGCTTGAGATCTGTTGATGATACTGTTACTCCTGTTGGAGTTATTGTTATATCTTCGTAAGTAGGAAATTTGGGCATAAACGATTGATGATCATCGTTAATATTATGTTGAGCAGTCAAGCTATTGGAGGGCACTTTTTGCGATGAATATGCGGAACCGCAATCTACGCGTGATAATGGTATAAGATCTGCTCCACCAGCCAAACTGAACTTGTCACCGCCACCAATAAAATTGGGTATTTGGAATCGAGAAGGAAATGGCGATGTTGAGGAAATAGAGGATGTGGAGCTGGAGGATGGAGGAACACTGTTTATCAGGCTCAATTTCACGGGGCTCTTGAACTTTTTAACTTTATCACGGTCGCCAGAGCTGTGTGGAGAAGGTATTGGCAATATATTTCTTAAATCCAAATGGGATTTTTCTTCAAATGATTCCGGGGTTTCTGGCTTGGGCATTAACAACGGCTTTCTGCTGTTTTCTAAAGCTTCATCGGAGTCATCTGAGACCTCAATGGGATCGCCCAGATTACCTGTAGCTTTGCCTTTTTGTGGATTGTCCAAATTGGTAGCAGCCAAAGTTATTTCTGCACCTAAAGTTTGAAATTAATGTATATATTACGTTTCGTTAATTGGTACTGTTGGTAATGTTGTAATAACTTACATTCGGCTATTTTCATAGAGTCGGGAGGGATTAAAGGTGCAACATTGCAATAGTTACGATTTTCGGTTTGCAAATCCGTTTGGGAGGACGTTCGCCGAAATAATTTAAATTGATCAGAATCTGTAGCTATAAAAAATATTTGTATTTTATTAAATGACTATTGTCATACAATTAATTTATTGAATTCAACATACCACCATCATCCTTAACAGCAACAGAAGAATCTCGTGGACCCGAAAAGGCAAAAAACGGGGGAACCCCAACCTTGTTTGTATTGGCACCAGTACCAAATCCAACCAGACCAGTAACTACTCCAGGAAAAAGACCAGGTGGTGGCCCCGTTGGTATTAACCCCGGTTGCGGAGGAAAATGTAAGAGTGGTAGCAAGGGCATTGCCACCATTCCTCCTCCTTGTTGGGCAGAATATAAAGATGAATTGGGAATAGTAGAAGTTGAAATTGGCGGTGTTATAAATTGATCTTGAACAACATTCATTTTAGTTGAAGTAGTGATTTTTTCGGGTGAAGAATACATAATTTTCATATTGATTTCCTTGTTATTACTATCTGCCGTTAAATTCGAGGTTTCATATTTTAATTTGCCTTTTTTCCTTTCCTTTTTTTCTTTTAATTGCAAATTATTTGAAATTAAATTCATTGTTTGATCTGTAGAATTGCTTAGATTAAGGGGCTGTTCCGTTGTCAAGTTTGCTGAACTAATTAAATTGGGAATTGGGAATGTAATTAAAGATTGAGATGCTGAGAGATTGGATTGTTTTATTTGATTTTTGCCACCAGGTTTGCGACCTCTTTTCTTCGGTTTAATTAACATGTCTACGGAACTTATTTCAGGTGAAGTTCTATGTGCCAAAATATTAAAATTGCTTAATGTCGTCTCTGAATTTACACCAATTAAAGGTAAAGGCGTTGGGGTAAGTGTAGGAGTTATAGTTGTTCCAGAAGGTAAGCTTATTGTTGGTGGATTTCCTGATATTGTTTGATTACCAAATGCATTATTAGTTGGCAATACCACACGCTGTTTTGTTATTTTCTTAAATATATCTAATTTATTACGTTCCGGTTCGCAAGCTTTTTTTGATTCTGCCAATATAAAGTCAGAATTTTCGTCAGTTTCATTTTGGTTTGAAGACACAGCAGATATCATCTCAGTAGAACGTTCAATAGTTACTTCATTTTCTGTAATTAAATTCTCATTTGTATTTATATATTTGGGAGTTTCCACATAACTTAAACTTTTATCTTCAATAGTCAAACCTTTTAATTGCCTTTGCCTTTGTTTAGCCTGTTTTTTCATTAGTTTCTGTAATTGTTGCACTTTATTATCGGACGAGCTTATTTTTTTTGACTTTTTCAAATTTAACATTTGGCTGTTGTCATTTTGATTCGTTGATAATTTTTGATATAATTTCATAGCTCTTCGTTGGGCTTTTTCTTGGGTTTTTAAATCATTTTTATCCCGATTAAAATTGTCTTTTTGCTTTTTATTTTTCTTCGATGACATTTTTGGCGTCGTTGCATTATTATTATTATTATTAGGACGCAATAATAATGATGGATCCGCACTAGCATTTGCTATAGATATTGATGTAGATATCTGCTTGGAATTATCAATTTCTGGTTCTTGCTGATGAATTTTTATCTTTTTCGTTTCTAGTTTAGGTGAACAGGACAACGGTTGGGGAATTAACGTTGTTAAAGGCGGCGCATCTAGACCTTTGAACTTCTCTAGTGAAAATATAAGAAAAAATACGATAAAAATAAACTAAAATTTTCTACACATTTTAAATTTATCACAACAATTTCTGTAGAAAACCAAGCAATCTTTGAGAACTGTTATGTACGATCACAGTTTCTCTGAAATATATGTGACATTACGATTAAAGATAAAATCTCGTACCAATTATGTCCGGGACAAAGGCTTCTGGTAGCTTCCCTTCGATAGCTGGACTGATAAATCCGCCTGTTGTCATTACCACACTGCTCAATTCCCATAATGAAGAACGATTCAGATCTGAGTCAAAGTGATTAATATTGCTTGATGAAGGGAAATGCAACTTGGATGGGTTCGATGACTGGGATTCTATATGATTAAAGCCGACAAGCTTATCGTTAATTTCTGCATTTGCACCAATATCATCCTGATTCTGGGAGGACTCTGGCTTTTCTGTCCCCCTGGTGGTCTCGGAGGACTCCGTCTCCTGCATCGGTGGCAAATATTCGAAGATGTGTATAGGTCTCGTTAGAGTTTCGGCACTTCCAGGCTTCAAAAAGTTCATATTCGATGCCCGTTTGATGGGAAACTTTGGTACATCGCGCGTAAAACCCACTGGCTCGACATTACCAATATAATCCAATAGTTCTTGTACATTTATATTAAGATTTTTTAAACTATGACGAGCATCCTTAACACTTGGCTCAAGACGTTTCGCTAACGTAACCAATAAAATAGAAGTTAAAAGATGTGTAGATATGTAAAATCTGTTAAAACTTACCATGTTCCATGTGTCCATGTAGGTCACGGGCAAATTCATGCATAAATTTTTGCATGATATCTTGCAATAACTCTAAAGGTGCACTTAAAGTGCAGCTATACCCTATAGTTTGTGTAATCTGAGCAATCACAATGCGACACAGGTCTGATGAATATTTGTCTGTCATTTTGACTTATTTTAGGCAAATGAAAAATCTCCTTGTTATTATTATAGATTCATTTTACAAACTATGGATGCAAGTACTTCGATATAAATAAATATATTTGTGTAAATATCGATATTTTTATTAGTATATTAGGAACCGTTTCTACTAGAGTGCATTTTAAATTCAGCATTCTGGGCTAAATGCAACATTTTTCCTGTGTATAAGGTAGTGGTGACAAAAAGGTTATGATAAAATGAATGCATGTGCTCTATTATTTTAGTCATTTTTCTGCTTACTAGCTTATGCCAGTAGAAACGGTTTGAAAATGCAGCGTAGTAGAAAATAACCAGGCCCCGTTTCTACTACAGTTGCATTTTCCAATTCTGCATTCTGGGCTAAATTCTACATTTTTCCTGTGTATAAGCAAAGAGTGTATATCATATAGAGACGGAATCTCCAATACTTTGCTGTTATACGCTTGTTGGCGAGGGGAAAAAGGGAACGTTTGCTTGTTCTATTTATAAATTTCGTTTATTGCGTACACACTTCATACGTGTTTTTTTTTGTGAATGGTGCGCTAACGCTGCAACACATTTTTGACAAAATTTCATTTTTGTGATTTGGATAGAGCGAGAGTCAAACAACTCTGAAATTATATAAAGTTGTTCTACACTGCACTTTCAACTCGGTCGATGTGAATGGGGGACCAATTCTTCGCTAAGGCCAAAACTTCTTTTAGTTTTATTATGAATGGAACATTTTGGATTTTTTTTTTAAATTATTATTTTAGATAAATAAGTCTTAAAGCTAAACTAAATTGAAAAGAAAAGGTTTCTTTACTAAAATATCGGGTGGCGGGTTTGAAAATTCATAACAGTTTTAAATCGTGTTATAACTTTATTATTATTAACTTATTTAATATATATGTAAAATATTCTTAAAAGCTTTTTTAATATATTTTTTAATCAGTTTATTCAATTATATTCTATATAAAAAACATACAATGAAACCTATTTTATAAAGGAAGACATAATTTTACCGTTAATCGCGCTTTCCGTGTTTTCTTTTCAGTTTATCCACAAAATAGTTGTTGAATGAAATAACTGTAAAAATCAACATGTTCAATCTTTTACTATTCGGTTGGAAAATGAAAATAGCATTAAAAGTAACTTTAAAGGCCAATAAAAGCAACTTATAGGATACAAAGAAAAACCAAAAACTAATACTCATACTCTTTTGTATAAGGCAGAGTAGGGCACGAGACATAACAACAACCGCTACCGTCTCGACGCGTCGCAGTCATGAGCTACCCAAAATCTGCGAGCAAGGGGAATACACTGACAAAAATATGATCTCAGACTCGAAACTTTCCCTTTATTTTGATGCTCGCGTCCCCGCCTCAAAAGAACGACTAAAAAACTAATCAAAACTTTTTCACTCAGTGCAGATGTGCACAATTCCCTTTAAAATTGTTGTGGCATTGTTTTCATGGGTGTCGGCCGCACGCGTACAATTTGTTTTTGCAATTTCGAGCGATCAGTGACCGTCTGTGTCGACTTGCTGACTTCTCACGATAATATCGATTATTTTAATCTTTTTCTGTCTATCGATGTGTGGGTTTGCCAAACTGCCACATCTACCCAACTGTTTTTTTAACAAATGAAATATATCTCACGCTGGAGAAACAAATATGAAAAAAGTTAATGACTTTCTCCATGTTGTTAAACTACTTAGGATTTAAAGGGTCTGGCCGCCATGGATAAGAAAAACAATTATAAATTTATCAATTAAAAATCAGAATTTTTCGATGATTGATGCAATAATTATAATGCATCTTTGTGCATCGGCCAGTAGAGGTGGAGAAACATCGATGTTTGCGGACATCAATGTTTTTCGGTGTTTAAACCAAAAACATCGAGTTTTTTTCGATGTTTTTATAAAAACATCGATGAAACACCGATGTTTTCAAGAAAAGAGAAAAAAAAAATTGGTCTTACATAAATCTAAAAAGTTTTCCATTACTTTGGTGACGTGACATAAAAAATCGACGAAAACATCGATGCATTGAAAGTTAGAAATGTATAACAAGCAAAATAATATAAGCCGAACGATTGCCGAAGCTTTGTCAGGCAGGAACAAAAACAACGTCCTATTACAGTCCTGTGTTCTAACAGCTGGAGAAACGATTGATTACGAATGTTCCTTCCACGATGCATCTTGTAGAATTAGAATTTGAATTGACGTATTAGAACTATCCCGCCTACTTCTGCATCCATAATTGACTTCGATGTTTTATGGCGACTATCGATGTTTTAGTTACACTAAAGCAGGGGCAGCGTCCTATACACTGTGTGCTTAGTGAAAAATGTTAGGCAGCGCTGTTGGCACATGTACACTTTAAGCGCTTCGTGTTTGTTCGGGATTCTGTTAGGCTGACGTAGCAAACTTCAGAGCTATGTAAAAACAAGTGGGAAAGCTACATTGGAGTGTGACCGATTGTGAGATACCTGGTCCCCAAGGCATTGTGGGTGAAATTAAATAGCACATGAACATGAAACAAAGAAAATGTTGTGAAATGAAGGCAAAAGTTGCTAGAAACAAAAAGACAAATGTTGCTAGGGACATGTGGAGCAACCCGCCCTGACACTCTCTCTCAAGAGCTATGTGCTCAGACACCCGAAAAGTATTCCTTAGCAGTGCGATAGAGCGAGAGGGTGGCTATTGACCTCTCGTTTTGACTCCATGCTACGGAAAATTTTTCGAGTGTCTGAGTACGTAGCTTCAACAAGAAGAATAAGCATACAAAAAAACTTTATTGTTTAATAACTTCCATGTTTACCATCCGATTTTACTCAAATTTTCGGAACAAGTCCGCGAATGCCTACTTATTTAATTTATCAATTTACTTTAAGCCGGAAATCAAATAGCTTATGTAACGTTTTTTTATGATTTTCGGGGGCGGAAGTGGGCGTCGCCAAATTTGGTAACTGTAGCTGTTATAGTCTCTGAGATCTTTTGTTTCACACGGACAGACGGACTGACGGACAGACGGACATGGCTTCATCGACTCGCCTGGTGATGCTGATCAAGAATATATATACTTTATTGGGTCGGAGATTTATCCTCTACCTGTTACATACAGTCTCGGTTGGCACTAACCTATAATACCCTTGTACCCTATGGGTTACGGGTATAAAAACTTCGTTTATATATGTTCAGGTGCGTCTGCAGCAGAGAAGCTACCCTGCAGTACTAGTTGTTATTAATAGGCCGTTGTCATCAACGTTTCATCAACGCACCGACTTCAGCTTCGGCCGAACTGACGCTCTCGTTCAATCGTCTCAATTTGATGAAATGTTGGTGAAATTGTTGATGAATCATCGATGAAATGTTGATGAACGGATGAATCATTGATGAATTTGTCACTGATGACAGCCAAGGATAAGCCCATGTTAATTTCATCAACAATTTGTATGGAATTCATCAACAACAACGAAGTTTGTTTGATGAATCGTTGATGAAACGTTGAAGACAGGTACTGCAGGGTATCGAGTAGACTGTACACAATTGCTCGGTTCTCGCAGCAGCAGAGAAGCAAATCGTTTGGATCTGTTATTGCTTTAGTGTGAGAACCGAGAAATTCTGCACAGGCTACTTGGTAGCTTCTCTGCTGCAACTAAACATATATAAACGAAGTTTATTTTACATATGTACATAACTTCGAAGTTTGTTACGTCAGCCTAACAGAATCCCGAACAAACGCGAATCGCTTAAAATTTTTTCCTATGCATAGTAACGCCGACTTACTGGCCTTGTCAAGTGGGGTGATTTCCTCAGCCAATCACCTAACTACAGTTCTGACCGAAATAGTGAAGTCTGATGATTCTAATCAGATCGGCGCGTATAAGCTAGTAGCGGAGCTATTACGAAGCCACGACAGAATTGTATAACTTTTATCTTTGGGACCGCAATCCATTCCATTGCTTTAAAATTTACTTTCAAAACAAATGATTTAGGCGCAGAAAGACTTCGTAGTAAATTCTTTTTGCTAAAAATCTCAAAAAGGCAAGTAAGATTTACCGAAATATTACGCAAAATACTACATATACCAAAAATATACTAGGTTAAACACACAACAACTCGCTGTTGCGGCTCTTTCGTGTCTTTTTATAGCACAGCTTATGTGGGCAAAAGTCGATGTTGCGATTTTTTCGAGTTGTTGCCGTTGCGGACACAGTCTAAACAGAGTATAATTTAAACTTAACTGACAATCGATAGCCACTAATCCGTTCCGCGACAACGTTCTCCTGTTTTCCAACGAGACTATTTTCTATAATAGTATCATGAATCTACTATCTATAATTGTATCATACACATAGCCAGCCATTCACTTCAACAAACCCGAACGCAAGACACCCGACGAGACTACCTTCTATAATTGGATCACGGATATAGTTACCGTTTTATATAGATAGAGGGAGAATGTGACTATTGACACCTCTATTGACCTCAATAGTTACCCTCTCGCTCTCTCTCTCACTGCTTAGAAACACTTTCGTTGAACTGGGTACTAGGCTTATAATGGAAGTTTGAATTTATTAAAGTTGTTGGTACACTTACGCTGTTTATAGTCAATTCACACTGAGACCATTTCCCATCCACCGCCAATGATGGTGCGTATGAAATTTGCCGTCTCAAATATTCTCAAAATATTTCACCATCCATTTGTGATATTCCTATCTCAGGCTGTTTTACACAGCCGGTATACGATCATTTTAGTTCCACCACTAAAAAGTTGCCATTCACATCGAAAAACTTGCTATTCACAACTCAAAAATAAACACGAAGTCGAAATGTCGGGAAATAAAACACGTATTTTTTTTTTTAAATGTATTATTGGTAATTCTACCAATACTAGATTTAATCAAAAAGAACATGATCACTGGCACCTTCTCCAGGCAGACTGTGCTGTGCTGATCGTGGCCACTGGTACCGGTGTTTTCGAGCCTGGCATCTTCAAGAACGGCGAGACCCGCAAGCACTCTTTGCTCGCTATCACTCTGGATGTGAATTAGTTGATGGTTGTCGTGAAAAAGATATACTCGTCTTATCCCCCGATCATGAAGGACATTGGCAACAACACGCCACACATCTCCGGCTGGCACGGGAATAACATTGTGGAACCCTCTGGTTCAGAGAATGAATGGCCATCCCACAAAAGAGCAGTAAGAGCAAGCAACCACAACACCTGTCCTGCGCAAAATAACCAATTCTGCAAAAGCAAAAGTTTAATTTCTTAAATCGAAAAGAGTTTTTTCGGATTCGACTGTTAAATCCAGTCGAGGCCGCATAATGGAGCTGTGAATACGCGACCAACTGAGTAACGCAACCCTCTCCTAGTACTTCTTTATCCTCGATTTTTAGATTACTATAATTTATATTTAGACATCCTGTGTAGCATGTATTATATTATTCAAATTTACATTTTTTTGTAAGGTAATTCTCTATTAACGGAGCCCCTTCCAAAAAAAAACAAAAAAAAAACTAGAGATAGGGGGTACTTCAACTAGCATTTGGGTATCAAAGTTATGTTGGGGACGCTCTTAGTTTAGCCACAATAAATCTTTAAAGTTTTGCCTAATTCCCATACAAAATGTGCTTGGAAACCGTTGCTACGCAAACACAAGCACAATGACGAGCGCCTGTCTGTGTGATCGGTACAGTGGTCTGTGAAGCTTAAATTTTTTGTCAAATTGTGCTTATCTTATATATGTCGAAACTTTGCACACTTTGAATACATTTATGCGTGAAATATAAATAAAACAAACATTTTACAACGTAAAATACTTAGTAATTAACGACTATTTAATATTAAGACGTACATTTTAGTCGCAATTCAGTTTTGAAGTTTAACCATAATATTTTAAGACATTCCCGGATTATCCTGAGCGGCTGCATCAAATTTTCAAGGCCATTGGAAAACTTTATGATCCTAAGAAGAAGAATATTATACAAATGGACTTAAAGTTTGATGAGGTAAAAGAAGAGTATTGTTATGAACATTAGGTAAAAGAGAACACAAAGTACTTCGCATATTCTTCTTTCATAACATCCTTCTTATTCCCGATTTTGTTATATTATAACTTTAGGATCCCGACGACTTAGAAATGGATGTATAATATTATTTAGCAACATTGACCCTTGGATACAGAAATTAACCAAAGTATTTATGTATATATGTTTACAAATTAAGTGCGTACCTAAAAGTACTTATAATTGGTTTAGTAATTAATTATTGTTTGTTTTGATTCTAGGTTATTATGCACAGCTGATTTTTGATTTTGACATTAAACGAAAATAAGGACATGGAAGGTCCTTTATAATTTGATATATAATATAATCTTAATATTGAAATAAAAAAAAAATTGTTTAATTATTACGTATTTTACGTTGTAAAATTTTTTATTTATTTATATTTCACGCATAAGTGTATTTAAAGTGTGAAAAGTGTCCACTATATATGTAGACACAGTAAGCACAATATGACAAAAATTTTAAGCTTCACAGACCACTGTACCGCGACGAGCACACAGACAGGCGCTTGAATTTTGTGTATTCATAATTTGTCAGTGTGCGTGTTTGCTAGAATTTTGTATGGGAATTACTTTAAAGATTTGTTGTGGCTAAGCTAAGAGCGTCCCCAACATAATTTTGATACCCAAATGCAAGTTGAAGTACCCCCTATCTATGTTTTTTTTTTTTTTTTTTTTTTTTTTTTTTTTTGGAAGGGGCTCCGTTAATAGAGAATTACCTTTTGTAATTTTCTATTAACGGAGCCCCTTCCAAAAAATTAAAAAAAAAAAAATATATATATATATATATAGGGTGTGCTTCAACATACATTTGGGTAAAATAAATTATGTTGGGGACGCTCTTAGTTTAGTCACAATCCATCTTTAAAGTTTAGCCTAATTCCCATACAAAATATGTAGCAAACACGCACACTGACAAATGATGAATACACAAAATTCAAGCGCCTGTCTGTGTATGTCGCGGTACAGTGGGCAGTGAAGCTTAACATTTTTGTTTAATTGTCTTTAGCGTAAATACTATATACGAGTATGTCGACACTTTGCACAGTTTGAATACATTTATTATTATAACATTATATATTCATAACATTATAAATGAAACAAAAATTTGACAACGTAAAATACGTAGTAATTAACGACTTTTCAATATTAAGACGTACATTTGAGTATACAAATTATAATGAGAATTTTATAGTAAAAAATATACAGTTTAATGAGGTTTTTTTTTTTTTTTATTATTATTGTTGGAGAAGTAGTATGGGTAGGTACATGGAGAAAAGCAAAA
>VNKF01011471.1:0-70634 GCA_008044355.1 Drosophila lacteicornis
CCTTTAAAGGACTAGATAACGCGAGCGAGCGCTCAGGGGAAGAGGGCCCTTTTGCCAAGGGGATGAGAGGATGAGAGGATAAGGCATCCTCCAGGCCTCGAGGCACCGAGGCATCCAGGCAACAAGGCAACCAGCTGCGAAAGCTGTTTGCCTGCCTACCTAAGCTTTCTTAGAGCGCCGGCTCAAGGACAACCCGCGTCAAAAGGAGCGCTTGCTATAGAAGCTCTGTACAGTTGCCTCCAGGCGATTTTTTTTCTTTTTTCGCCGAGGATGATCGAAGAAAAAGGGTACCATCGCGGATATACTTATATGCAAAGCGATACGGAAGTGGAGAGCCGCCACGGAAGATCCCACCAGATGGAAGGATTATAATTAGGGCGTTATCTCACAAAAATCAAGGCGAGAGGTGAGAATTTCACGCGCAGAGTTATCAATGCTAAAGAGGAGGAATCCCAGCCTCATCAAGGGGATATTAGCTGATCAAGAAAAGGGGGTGCTATGTCTAAGATATATGCATCTAAGATACTAAGAAAGAAAGATACTCTATCGGAGAGCTATCTAAGGAACGTCTCCCCCCCATCTGCTTCCAATTCTGGACCTCTCTCTTATATATCTTAACTTTCCCTTTCAGCCACGGCTGTTGAACTTTAAAATTGATCCGATTTTTGTACTTTTTTCGCGCATCTTCCATGCAATTCGTCTCACTTGAGAATGCATTAAACTTAGAAGCAGACGCCGCGCGTTTAGAATGAGGAAGAGCCGGCCAGTGCCAGAGCTCAGGGCGAAATAAAATAAAAACGAAAAGTGGAAAAGTGAAAAAGTAAAAAAGAAAAAAATGAGCCAGCAGACGCTCTCCATTCATGCCACGCGCATCTTGCGGCGTCGACATTTAAAATAGACGCCAAGCACGCTATTTTCGTTCAACCACAGAGGAGCCTCCCCAAGCGAGGATGCCTCTGCTCCCTTCACTCCCCGGGCCACATGGCGGAGCGCCCACTGCAGTCGCCTCCGGCTGTCTGTCAGCCGTACAATGTTGCAATGTTGCAGCGGACGCCCCACTGTGCCACAACCGGGGACGGAACGGGAGCATTCCTCCATCGGAATTATGAATGAAAGATAGACACGGGACTAGGGATGGGTGGAATCATCATTGGGGGTATTAACCACTGGCCAATTTATAGGATTTTAATAGACCTGGTCTTACTTAACCGGAAATGCTTGTTAAGGCTCTATAATTAATAAATGTTTATATGCTTCAGATGAAGAATCGCTATCTTTGTTCTATGTTTTGATCAGAATAGGATAAGTAATTAGGCGTACAGCACAAAAGGAGCATTATTTCTAGGATTTGAACCCGGGACTGTCAGCACGCCAGCCAAGCACTCTACCAAAAACTCCTCTCGGAAAAATCAATCAGGGCCGACGAAAAGATTAATACAATCTAAAAATGCTTTCTAGAGTACAATATTTCCGTCTCATCATGAATCTTTGTTCTATGTTTTGGTTATTAATATAAGGTTCTATAATTATTACCTAGGTTCTATAATTAATAAATGTTTATATGCTTCAGATGAAGAATCGCTATCTTTGTTCTATGTTTTGATCAGAATAGGATACGTAATTAGGCGTACAGCACAAAAGGAGCATTATTTGGAAGCAATTTCTCTAGGATTTGAGCCCGGGACTGTCAGCACGCCAGCCAAGCACTCTACCAAAAACTCCTCTCGGAAAAATCAATCAGGGCCGACGAAAAGATTAATACAATCTAAAAATGCTTTCTAGAGTACAATATTTCTGTCTCATCATGAATCTTTGTTCTATGTTTTGGTTATTAATATAAGGTCTAATAGAGAATTTTAAGTTGTCATCCCTTCACAGCTCTTGACTGACTTTGGTGTTGAAATATTGTTATATCCACACCTTAAGAAATTTTATAAATGATTTAAAAGGCATTCGCACGTCCCTATTGAATAACCGTTGGCTCGTTGGCTTGGTAAGCAAACACTTCGAGTATCCTGGCCTGCCTGCCAGGACAGAAGTGGCCTGCACATATTGCAGGATACTTACAGATACTTAATTGGATCCGGCTGGACTGCTCATCGATTGATGGCGTTACAGGAACTGCCTCTGAGAGGATGCTATTTGGTCCGCTTCCGTTTCTTCAGCTTCTGTTTCAGATTTATTGGGTTTTGGCCTTCTTTTGTACGAGTTTTAGATGGGCTTTGTATTGGTTTCAGCTGGGACTTGGTCGTGGCGGAGAGGGTCTTGAGAGAAGGTCCGGACAACCGTAACTATCGATCTCCCTCACGCGTGCTCCAACTCTACGGAGAATCTCCCCAGGATCGTGGGATCAGTACTGAGATCAGATTGCTATCGGTGGGCTTGATGGTGTCTGTAGACTAACTTAAAAGCCTAAAATGGTGTTTCTTGTATGGCCTTTTCTGATTCTCGGCTCGGATTTAGATCTATTTTGGTATGATGTGACGATGATCGCTTCTCTTGACCCCTCCGACTTCTGATAGGTTTGCTGGGCTTGCTGGATGTCTGTTTGTCTGAGTGACTGTATATTCCGGATTTTGGATAAATTTTTATGTTTTTTTTTTTGTTGGTTGTTTTTGGGCGAGAAAGAAAATTGAAACCGAGTTGTGGGAAAGAGAAAATTTGTAGGGCCCTTTGACAGGAGAGCAAATGTTATCTGGGTCTGGGTCTCTGTTTCCAAATCGTAAGGGAAATCTAGAGTATTTCTTACATTTATTGTTCGAGATCTTATTTAAAGTAAATGCACTTTTTGTTTAATTTGAAATCAACAAATATTGTTCCATATACTAGCCAATTCCTGATACAATTTTATACTCGAAATATTGATTACCTAAGGGGTAGGAATTCAAACTTTTCCTTAAAAGATAACAGCAGGAAACGATAGTTGATCGCCTTTTCGATTCAATTCGAGTCCTTTGTTATTTAATTTTATGTGCTTTGGCTTATTGATTTTTGCGTAGGTGACAACTCTGGGAATGGGAATGGGGGGAGGGTTGGATTTGCTGTGTGGGGTGCTTGGGTGCGAGCGAGACGGCAGGAGCTGCGCTAGTGCGTACAAAGTAGGCTGGAAAAATTGTCTCTCTCATCCCACTGCTCTCCTCCACCTCTCTCCCTCTTCCTCTTCCTCTTCCTCTTCCTCTTCCTCTCTCCTCGACACTCTCTCAACGCCCTCCCACTACCTCTCTTTCTCTCTCGCATCACCCTCTTCTTTTCCCCTCTTTCACTTACACTTTGGTATATAATTAAACCGCTAGAATTCTTTGGTTAATTCTTCGGATTCAGCTTCTTCTTCTTCTTCTGCTTCTGCTTTTGCAATTTTTCTTCTTCGCGTTCTCTCCACTTTTCACTTGTTTTGCTTTCGGCTTGGTGGCCTTTTGTCACTTTTTGGTCATGGAAGGAAACAACAACAAAAACAAAAACGCAAATGGCGGCGGCCGAATCGAATTCTCGAACTAACTGCGCTGCGTTGCCTGCTTGTAACGGTAAGCTGT
Organism: Drosophila lacteicornis; assembly: GCA_008044355.1. NCBI lineage: Eukaryota > Metazoa > Arthropoda > Insecta > Diptera > Drosophilidae > Drosophila > Drosophila lacteicornis. The sequence continues at coordinate 3,531 of VNKF01011471.1, forward strand.
GAGCTATGAGAGAACGAACGGTAAACGGTAGACGGTAAACGGTAAACGGTACTGTGAGCTGTGAGCTGTGAGCTAGCTGAGCTGATAGTCGAACGAACCGACGCAACGGTGACGAGTGAACTGCCGGATCCGGATCCCAAGGTGTCTGCGTCCCGATGAAAATGCGAGGAAAACTCGGTAACGCGCCACTCGACAGCGACGCCGGCAGCGACGCGTCGCAACGTTGGCATCGGCATCGGCATCGGCGTCAGCGTCGGCGTAGCATTTTCCCATCCAGCAAACAACAGTGAAAGTTGTAAACCAAAATGGCTGACCCTGCTCCTGTGTGTGCGTGAGCGCGGCGGCGTCTATCCGCCTGTTTATCCGATTCGAAGAGCAGCAGCCGCCGGCTTACAGTACACTCACCGAAAAAAGTCAGTGCCTTGGAAGGCTCATTTGCCTGGAAAGACATTTATCCTTTTTTCGATCAGGTTTTCGTCCTGTTCTTGTTGTCCTTAACCTTTCTTGTTGTTCTAAAGCTTGTCCGTTTGTTTTTTTCAGATAAAACTTTTGCGGTTCTTAGAAGCCTGGTTAAATTTGTATCAAAATAGGATAAGAAATTAGGCGTACAGGAAAAAAAACATTAGTTGGAAGCAATGCAGTGAAGGAACCACCTCCGACCCCATAAAGTGTATCATCAGACGAGTCGCGATCTACACAGAGAAAAAAAAACCAACCAAGGTTTCCCAAACTCCAGTTGGCAGTGTTCCCGCTAATCTATTTGGTTGAAAACGGCTGGCCAAAGCTGCATTAAATACTTCGAAAAATTGGGAAAATACGAATTTTTCGGAGTTTCTTATAGGCCGATCAAAAAATCCTTTCTTAGCGTGCATCCTTTAACCAAGAACAAGGCATTAAAAAATAAAAATCACGTAGATAGGTCCAAATGTATGACATAGACGATCTATCTAAAAAAAGGCGTACACATTTGTATGTATAGACAAGTAAGAAAGCTACAGTCGACTGTGCTCGACTGTGAGATACCCGGTACCTAAATGTTTGCGCTTCACACTAAAAGGCAATTTAAAATTGTACATACATACATTATAATAGTCTACTTCGATACTTCTTAAAATAAATCGCCTCTCGAATTAGCTCCCGACCTAAACAATATAATGTCATACTTAAATATGAATGATACATTTTATAGGAAAACATAAAAACCCGCTCGATCGGCGTCAAAAAATGAATTATGTTATTTTTTGTCATTCCTTGCAATATATTCTTTTGTCATTTTTTCTGCAGTTCGAGCCATTATATCGCACGGCCAAGGCTCGAGTGCGCCACCTGTCGGCTACAGCTTGCAACAGCAGTGCCTTAGGGCGGTGTGTTAAAATTCTAGCCTTATTGCTAATATCTCCCATGTTTATCATCAGATTTTACTGAAATTTCCAGAAACGTCCATTTTATTTTATTTATTTATTGTATCTATTAACTTTAAGCCGCAAATCACGCATATAGCTAATATAACGTATTTATGATTTTCAGGGGCGGAAGTGGGCGTGGCCAAATTTTAAAACAAACTTGATCTGCGGGCAACAGATTCCAATGTTGTCACCAAATTTGGTAACTCTAGCTCTTATTGTCTCTGAGATCTGTTATTTCACACGGACGGACAGAGGTTGGAACTAACCCATAATACCCTTGTACCCTATGGGTACCGGGTATAATAATTTGCAAGGGTATACACGCTTCGGTACTTTCTTGTTTTTTTTTTTAAAGCTATCATTATAACATTGAAGTGTTTCTTTGGCAGGGATTGGGAGATTCAGAGCATAATTTCCATATTACTTAAGACGTTGTGCTTTCTTTTTTTAAACCCTCAGGCAACAGTTTTGCAGCGATCACTGTACCAGCTGTTGGACCTGTACCCGTGCACTGCTGTTTGTTCTGTAAGTATTGTTGGGCCTAGAAGGTTTTCCGACCGAAGAAAAGGAAAAACAAGCGAAAAGGCCACGGATAAACGAATATTTTCCATCTGATTGGTTTGGACGTTGACAGCAAAGCCGGCTGCGACGGCGGCAGCGACGTTGGCATCGGCATCGGCATCGGCGTCGGCGTCAGGGGTGAGTGTGAAAAGCGAAAATTCATTGTCATCAAGCGAGTGTGTGCGGCGTCGGAAAAGTCGTGGAAAACGCTGAAAACAAGGGTGACCCAAGACGAGCGACTCTCTCTCTCTCTCTCTCCCGTATTGTTCCCTGCTCTCTGGTTCTCCTTCATTCCCCGCTCCTTCTGGTGAAAATGTGAGGAAAATGCAGACAGCCACAGCTGCTTCACAAAACCCAGTCTCGGGGAAAACAATGGGCGAAAAGGAAGCAGGGAGAAGCGGGAGAGGCGACCGAGAGAGCTCGTATGGAATTGTGGATCCTATTCCTCCGATTCCACCTACGATTCCCACTTGAGGCCAGAGTTGTTTGCATCCCAAAATAAACACGGCAAGGGCACTAATTTCATTTAAAAATACCTCTCATTGGCATTTGATTGATTCGGGAAAAGCGGGAAGCAGGAACCGGAAAAGGATACACAAGAGCCTAGGAGCCTACCAGCATAAGCTCCTTTCCTTTTCCGTTTTCTTTTCCCTGTTTCATTTTCAAACTTCAGTTTATTGCCTTAATTTTATTAATAGTAATTAAATAAATACTTCAAATACATAAATAGAAAATACATGAAAAATAAATGTTATTATTTTACTTTATATTTACATAAACTATTATTATATTAAGCTTATATTAATATATCATTCTTTTTCCAACCAATCAATCCTCTTTCTTCCAAGAACTTCCCAATTGGAGTGACTGAGTTGCCAACTGTTTTCGGTGATAATGTTTGCCCCGAATAGGGAATGTCTGCTGCATTTCTTACTCCCTTACAGACCCTCTCTCCGCTTCCCACTCTCCTCCACTATTGCTACTCCTCCTCCGCCATTCCTCTTTGTCGCCGCTTCCTCGTTTAGCTATGTTAAATCCGATGCGCACCCCGCAGCAGAAGCAGAAGCAGAAGCAGAAGCAGGAGCAGGAGCAGGAGCAGGAGCAGGAGCAGCGGCAAGGCAGGAACAACAAAGTATTTCCGACTGTTACCAACCCAAAAAACTCTGCCCATACACACACACGCACACACACTCGCACACTCTTCGTCCCGTTTCCGAATTTCCGAGGCAAGCGAAACTTGCGTAGTTTTTCAACCCCAAAATTCGGGACAAGGACAAGGTCGAGGATGTGCCTCTACGCCCCTGAGCAGTGGCTAAGAGGGGTGCTTAAAATAGTGAGGGGGAGCCAAAATAACTGATTTTTGCCACAAGTCACACTTTGGAATAGTCATTGGAGCTTTATATTTAAATAATATTGATACAAACATTTATGTAAATAATAGATAATAGTCCCCCCCCCCCCTATGTGATCAATTAGTTAGTTGTTGGAGTAGGCCCTGAAGAGATTTATAATTATAAAATAAATAAAGGACCCCACATTGTTAGATCAGTAATTAGTTAGTAATTAGTATTTAGTAATTAGTAATCAAATATTTTTAAAAAAATCTAAAAAGCTACCCAGGGAGTTTGTACCTTAAGTAAAACACTGTAGAGCCTGTCCCCTATTTATTTGCGATATAATATTTGGGATATCGATTGAAAAAATCGAATGGGAAACCGCTGTTCCCTGGGTTTTTCTTTGAAAACTTAGCAGCCGACTTTTTTGGGTTGTTCCCTATACGATATTCGTTTCTATATATCGCCAATATTTTCAGATATTCGGGAATGCCTAAGAAATCACTGGGCCTTTGAAATCACCTTAAACGGTGTCTAAAAGTATGCAATAAAATGTTTGAGGTTTTAAATTCAGTGAAAATTAGTTTATTTTTACGATGACACATTTCGTAGCATACTTTTTGTCACCTTTTTAAGTGATTTCAAAACTCTAGTGATTTCTGTAGCCCCTCCGAACTTGTCATTTATACTGATGATACTGATGATATTTATGAAGAAGAATAACAATAACAATAACTATAAATCCTAACTGAATATTAATGATTAAGCCCTACAAATCTTTCCTTACATTTAATTAATATACGGATATTATTATTTTTATTTATTTATTTATTTCTTTATATTCTGTTTATTTATATTAAATTAATATAATTAATTAAATCAAAATAACCTACGATACACCTTCAATAGCAGCCTTTAAGAAAAGTTAGTGATTCGCCAGACAGTATGCTATGGTTTTCCTAAGGGGTTTCTCGAACCCCCGAGATTACTCTCGATTGGAACCAGCCACCACCACTGCCTATTTGTGCCTCTGACTGTGCCTCTGGTTGAGGTGCGTTCCTGCGTATGTCAGGAATGTTTTCAGCCGGCTGGCTTCAGTTCTGACTCCGGTTCAGCGTCTGCTTCTGGTCCGGCTTCTGGCTTCTGGCTCCAGCTCTAGCTCTAGCTCTATCCTAGTCGTCGTCGTCCTGCCCGCCTCCCCTGCACCGCACAAAAGGACGAGGGTTCACGGAGGATAAGGGAAAGCCACCACCCACCCTCAAAGGCAACTGCGACGCACTTTTGTGTGTGGTGTGTCCTGTGTCCTGTGCGTTGCCATGCTGCGATTTCCATTTCGATTCGGGATAAATGGGATCGGATGGGATGGGATGTGGGATGTGGGATGGTCTCGGAATGGGATGTTAAAAAACGGGATGGCATCGAATTGAAGGGCACAACGGATTGGAATGGGACACTGGCAGTGCTGAGGGGATGGGCCACGCACAGTGAGTGTTCCATGCCGCTGCGTTCCACCGTTCCACCGTTAGCTCTGGCTTCTTTTGGGGGTGTCCCGTTACGGGCCGTCTCTGTTGCACCTTCGCTGCCAGTCGTCGTCGAGGATCAAACGCGGCTGCGAATGATAAACGTTCCGTTGCGTTCCCCCTTTTTTTTTATTCGTATTTACTGCTTTCTTTTTTTTTATTATTATTATTTCATTAGATTGCAACCCTCGTGTTGTGTCGTCCCCTTCCCCGTCCCGCCCTTGGCTATAATCGCGTCCCGTGGCGGAACAAGGACAAATAGCTGGAGAGCTACGAGAGTGTCCTTTCAAATCTGGACGGGATTTATGTTGTTTGTTGCGTTCTTAATGCCCTCCCTTGCGGAATTTGTTCGCGTTGACGTCATCGCGAGTGCAGAGGAGTTAAGCGCGGGCCAGAACTTGCCGCCCACTAATACTTTTGAATTTTAATCCTTCCTTTATGATTGTCCCCTCATTAAGTCCTTTGCTCTACACTGCAACAGTGTCCATCGTATATTCCGTGGAAAGCATGCTTCAACACCTTGAATTTATTCATCGAAAATGTATCTATATATTAAAATATTTTATTCGGAATTTTTATAACTTTGTCCAGTTGGTTTAATTTAATAATAGGGACCAAAAACATTGCTTCTCAGTTTGAGATTACATCGGAAATCCTTAGATTAAATTAGTTTCCGTCAGTTTTTATCTTATTTATATATTTATTTATATTCTGTTTGGCTGCAATCTAAACCATATTCTACAGGTTTTGAACAGAGATCAACAAAATCACTAAGATGTCGAACCCCCATATATTTGATTTGCAATATGCCAGCTATTTGCTGCTTGATTATTTTCCTTATTATTTTCCTGTACAATTATAGCCAAGTTTAAGCTTAATACAGTACCAATATGATATAAATGAAGAGTATTGCCAAGGCTATACTGTGGGTATTTTGCTAGTATCTAGTCAGTTGTTGGCCTTCCTTTCGTTCCTGATTCATTCATGATTTTCCACTAAATTCTATACACTAATTTGAATGGCAATATGCATTTCTATAACCGTATTTTAAGCTGCTGCACGAGCTTACCTGGTTTTTTCATTCCTAATTCGTAATTCCCTCCTACGTTCCTCGACTTGACTTGTTAGCTTTTAATTTTTACTTTGAAATTTTATTGAAATTTTTACAATGAAATGAGAAAGTGGCTTTAAATCTTCTTTCAAATCCTTCGGGAAATCACTGGAAATTGGAAATCATTTTAAAATATGTCTAAATATATGCAATGCAATTTTCGAGGTGCCAAATTCAGTGTTAATCAATATTTGATATAATGTGTAAATTGTGATTTATGTGAGTTTCAAATGTTTCAAGCATCCCAAGTCCTAATCCAATAAGTATTTCCCCAGTGGCTTCTGAGAACCACTCAAGCCCCTAACGCTGGCTTTCAGCTCTTTCTACTCCTCCTGGCCCTTGGTCGTGCTCCTTCTGGCCCTACTCCTGCTTGGTCCCTCTGTTACTGTTAGTCGTGCTCCTTAATTCTGTTGCTGCGGCTGCTGGTGGTGCCGATGACCTCAATGCGTTTTTAATAAGTTCTGCCCTGACACTGACACTCGAATTTGGGACTCACAGGACTCACAGGACTCGCGGCTCAGGGTTGGGGCTGATTGGATGATGGCAATCTCACGGCAGGACCTCTGCCTCCGCCACCGCCGCCTCCTCCTGCAGCTCTTTCTTCTTCCGCAGGAGAGAAGAAGAAAGCGCGTGCGGCATGCAACGTGCATCCTGCGAGCGAAAGTGCCCGCTGTCCGCGATGATGGCACTGGCACACTCTCCCCTGGGGACAGACAGGACGACCAGGACGACCAGGACGGCCAGGACTCGTGAGATCGGTGGACAGGACCCTATCATCGACAATCGGCGATCCTTGATCTCGCAGCTGCACCTGCTCGGGACATATCGCAGCTGATGTTTGTTGGTTTTTCCTTCTTCATTTCTCACTCGCTTGTTGGTTAACGGTTCGCAGTTTCTCTTTCCCCCTTAACGGTAACTTACAGGACCTGCACATATAGGACATCCACAACCCCATGGCCCTCCATAGATACATATACGTATGTATGTAGATGCTGTCGCGAGCCTGAACTGACCCCCATTTGCAATCCGATAGCCACAATCTTGACTCTCATAATTATAATATCAAGCAGCGGCGGACAGCGGACGAGGATAACCGAGGATAAAGGATTGCATTTCACCCAAAAGGGTGAGCAGATAGCGGGTAGCCTGAGGGCCAATGCAGTCGCGTGGCAACCCTCGAGGTTCCATCAACTGATGCAGCGCTGCAGCCTCCATCTCCCCTTGCATCCTGATCCCCCCGACATACACCGGGAAAAAAAGCATCATCAGGGATGAAACCTGTCTGATTTTGAAGTTATTCAACTGCTTACCGAGCAAGGTAAGTTTCTCCCCGTGTGCATGATCTCTTGTGCAATCTGATCTCTGTGTCAGCTTCCTCCACAGTCCCTCCCAGTCCCAGTCGCAGTCGCAGTCCCCCTGCAGCTCGGGGCTCCTTTGCATACGAGTGGCCCGGCTCCCAAGTGTCTTAATCAGCGCTTAATGTGTTGTGATTGCGTAATCGAGAGGGGGCGGCGGCGGGGCAGAGTGCAGCTGGTTGCCTCACTTACTACCTGTGCCATGTAGTACCTGAGGCAAGGGCACGCGTCACTGAAGCTGCTGCTGCTGCTGCTCACCTGCCAGCCACCGGAATGCCACCTGAGACCGAGAGACCTGAGAACTGAGACTTGCCCCCAAATGAAGCAATTATCCGAAGCAACGTGAGGCTGCGGAACTTAAGTATCGAGATTTGGGGCAAAAGACAGCAGTTCGATATTAAATTTACCTGTTCTGAGAATAATACTGATTCAAAATAATATTATTATTATTTGGCTCCAATTTATGAGTAGTTGCTAGCCAAATGTAGTTAGGAGTTTGTTGAGTAACATTCCATGGTGCTGCTGCAACACAACGATGTTGCACAGGTCAAGCATACACAGAAACTGTAATATTTACTAGTTATTAACTAATTTATTTATTTATTTAGACTCTGGTTCCACTCACCACCTTTTCCAGCTATAGCTCTGAGACCTTAAACTAGATATTGTTTAATAAAACCCTTGTTTAAATAATCCAATATTAAAAGCATGATTTTGACATTTTTAAAATTCGAGGAAGCTATGCCGACTTTAATGTTAATTTCCTATTTATATTCCTATTGTTCCTATCATAATAATTTTAACCCTATATTTAAGAAAATTGCCATACAAATTAATTTTTTTAACACAAGAAATGTTTTTTCTAAAAACAAAGACAATTTCCCTTAAAAAAAAAAAAAAAAAAAAAAAAATAGTGAGGTAATATTATTTTAAAATGTACGACAAGATGCCCTAAACGTAAAGAAAATCTTTCTAAAATATAGAAACCTTTTTCTTTAAATTAGGACAATTTGTCCTTGATTTTCTTTTAAATTTTATTATTATTTATTTATTTAATTTATTATTTACTATTTTGGGTTAGGAAATGTAGTTAGGAAATGTATTTCTTAAAAATTCTGTTTAGGGCAAGCTTTCCTCGTTTTCAGAAAACAATTTCTAAGAATAAAGAATATTTTTGCTAAATTACAGAACATTTTTGTGACCAATTCTACAATAATGCAATTTTTTCTTCGTTTTTAGAATTTTTGGTTGGATTCAGAAAAAATACATTTTATACATTTTTATGGCGATTTTTTACAAATAGGCCTAACATTATTACCAGTGCACGTGTGTGAGTAAGAAATATACAAATTGCTACACCCAAAAAAAAAAAATCATATAACCTATACGATTGTTACATGAATTCTATACTCTTGAGTATGAAAATTTTCTTAATAAGATGCTTATCAATTTAATACTACGAAAGTATACATTTTATACTCATCTGCATCAATATTTCATAATAATCACTAACGCGACAAACAGAAAAGCACTAAATTCCAGCTAACGCGATATGTTATCGAAATTTCGTTGTAGGTTCGTATAAAAATAATACTCAAAAATACACAATTGAAACTATAGAGTATAAAAACTAAACTTTGGAGTATACATTTGATAGTTTGAGTTATAACATTTATACTAAACTCGTTATACTGCTTGAGTATACTTTTAAGACAACGCGTAGAAAGGTTAAACTCTTGTTTTTTTTTTTTGGGTGTAGATATTGGGGAAAAATATCGACGTTTCTGTAATAAAGCATATAAAATAGTTATTATTAAAACAATAGCTGTTTAACTCGAGCAAAAAATGTCAGATTTTTCAATTTGTGCATACTGTGCCGACAGAGGCCAAGCAGAGAAATTTGCTGAGTCGTGAGTCAGAGCTATTCAATGTAATTAATGTAAATAGTGTACATTATTTTATTTAAATTAGCATTAAAGTATATTTGTTTTATTTAAAGAGATTTTCCGCTGTTGGCAGCCCCTCGAACCGGGTTGAGGAGGGGATTGAGGACAGAAGAGCACTCCTGGCGTGCACTCATTGCATATTCATCGCCTGACAAGAGTCAATGATCGCACGGCTGCTGAAACTGTTGAGAAATGAGAAATGAGAGGAACGTGAAATCGCAATCAAGCGCAAAGGATCAGCGCCACTGCCAATGGGGGAGGGGGCTTCGGCTTCGCCCTTACCTAATCCGGCTGACGCAGGATCAGAGCACGCAGAGGCGCAGGCGCAGGCGCAGGACACAGAACACGCGGGACAGGGGACAGAGGACCGAGGACAGAGGACAGGGTGTCTGGGCACGAGGATTCGCTCGTTCACTCGGAACATTTTCGGCAATTACCGAAAAATAAAGAAGCGAATTAATGCCGAATGTGTCCTGTGTCTGTGCCTGTGCCTGTGTGTGTATGTTTAAGGATCGGTCCACAGGACACTCTCCTGGGGGACAGACAACGCGAAAAACATACACTCGCAGCAGTCGAAAAAGTATAAAAAAAAAAAGACAGTTTAGTTTGCACCTGTCCCGCCATGGAGGCGGCGGGGCAGCGGAGCAGTCGCAGGACGACAGCCGGGCCGGCGAAATTAAGGATAAGCAGTGCAGCGGGATCGAGGACCGAGGATCGCGGATCGCGGATCGCGACGGCTCGTGCCACTCAAAATTCCAGCTTAATTTCGCCGCCGCCGTCGTTGTTTGTTCTTTTCCTTTTGTTGTGTGGCCAGAAAGGTGGTGTGTGTGTTGTGTGGTGTGTGGTGTAACCCCTGGTAGCCTGGCTGTATGTGGGTGCCAGTCCTGCGTTGCAGTCAGCGATCCTTGATCCCCTCCTGATCCGGATCCTGATCCTAACGCTCTCGCTCCGTAAAAAGCTTCGCGTGCCGCCGCACTCATTGTTATGCATTTTAAATATGAATTTTTATGGCCGCCAGACATGCGAGCCAGGGCTAAGGATATTGTATGTCCCGAGAGGAGGCCCAGCTTCGTTGGTGTCCGCCTTGGACATTTTGTGCATTTTGTCCTCTGTCTAAATGCCCGTTAATTCCCGGCGTTAATGAGGCTGAGCGTCGCCAACGAGGCTCCGTGTCCTGGGTGGCCTGCAGATGGCCCAAGGATAGCCAGCGATCTCCGATCTCCGATCTGCGATCTCCGCGGCTATTTTCAATTTTCGGCTGCTCATTATCGTTATTACCGGGGCTTATTTATTTTATAAACGATAATAACCAGGTTAATAACATCAAGCCAGGCAAGCCCCTGCAATCAGCCGGTGACACCTTTCCTCATTCCTTCCTTGCCATAAGCCATGAGCCATAAGCCAATCCCGAGGTCCATAACAGGCGGCGATATCTCTTGGAGATATTTAATACGAAGTCGGGATAACATCGCCGAATATTAATTTGCAGCCAGCGGATTCTGCATCCGATAAAACAGATCGATGACTAAAGCAAAAAAAAAAAGAAACATTAATGGGAGCCAAGAGCCCTTTCAATTATTATGCTTATTATATGTGCGATTACGGAACCAGAGTCTGAATAAATTAAGAAATAAAATATAATTCAGTTCCCTTTCTATTTAAAAGGTAACATCTGGAAATAAATTAAATTAAATAAATAGTAAAGGCAGTGGTGCCCAGGATTTAAATTTATATATAAAATCTGTAAGCACTGGTGGTATGTCAACATTGTGCGTATACTGTCCGTGTGCCGGCAGAGGCTGGGCAGAGAAATTCGCTCACTTAGCTTTATGAAGTAATTGCATTATTAAATTGATCAAATTTATGGTTAAGCCCACTGAGAAAAAGGACCCTTCTCAACGTTCTCGATATTAGTATTTTCCTTCTGAAAAGCAGGCCAAAGAGAAAAATACCAGAAATGAGAAGATGAATTCTCATATTGAGATCGAGTATGCTCGATTTAAGAAGAAGCCTTCTTGCTTTCAAGCTCCGTACTCAGACACGTTAAAAGTGTTCCTAAGCATTGAGCGAAAACGAGAGGTCAATACTCACCCTCTTGCTCTATCGTACTGCTTAGGAACACTTTTCGTGTGTCTGAGTACAGAGCTTAAAAAAATCGTTCTCAATTTTTCTGCCTGCAACGTTAATATCTCTGATATTTATTCTTATTATTTGGCGATTTGTTTATTTTTCGGTCACTAAAAGATAAATAAATACTAAACCTGAAGACAACATAAAACATTAAAAGGAAATAACATGGCACAACATAACAGCGAATAAACAATGGAGCAAGGGAATACGCCTCATCAGACGCTTTGAGATTATTGAGGGGCACTCCCCGAAATAATGTTGCATAAATAATTAACGGACTCGCTCTTAATTTGCATAGTGAGCACTTCGGCAGTGCAGTTGCCCGTCCGATCCGTTTATATTCGCATTAATTGGGACATTATCAGGCGTGGCTCAGTTCCAGCTTGCGCCTCGAGTCGGGTTCGAGTTTCGGGTATTATTGCCCAACGGGATGCCCTGGGGATCACCCTCTGGTCCTGCCCCCAATGCTTATGTTTGTCTTGCCGGGGTCCACTTTTCGGGCGTCCTCTATTTATTCTTTCTTTCTCTCGGCCTGAAATTTTATGTTTCAATTTCTTTAGACCTGTGAGCCGCTGTTTTCCGCTTTAGCTTTTTGAGTTTAAGTGTTTTAATTTTTTTGCGAGACCTCGATATCTTATAATTGAGAACTGACAACATTATCGAACCACGCCCCAGAGCCAGTGCCCAGTGGCCCCTGCCAACTGCCCGATTCCAATCCTACACACTGGCAGAAAAACTGATTTGATTCGTTGATACTCTACAAAAAAATCCGTTCTCAGAGTTCTCGATTTCAATATTTTCGATCACAAAAAGCTGTCAAGAACGGATATACTGAAATGGAGATGAATAATTCTTATTTTGAGAACGGTTCTTTGATATTAAGTAATCTCGATATAGTACTAGTATTTGTTAAGTTTGCCAAGAACGAAAATACTGAAATGGAGATGAATAATTCTTATTTTGAGAACGGTTCTTTGATATTAAGTAATCTCGATATAGTACTAGTACTTGTTAATTTTTTTCCTCCAGTAATTGTTGGCATGTATCCAAGACATGGAATTAACATTTGAATTTCCATAAGCTTGTGGCAGCTGGACATCTGCCAGCGGAGCGACCGTTAGAATCAGAACTAGCCGGACTCGTTTGATCATTTTGGGCGCCATTAGAGATCCGCGATCCGACAGATCCTCTACAGATGCGGGACTTATTTTGAATAACAAAGCCGGACGGTTGCAGCCCGATCCCGGGTCCATTGTCTGGACCACAACGGCAGCAGTTGTCCAGCTGGCCAGCTTGGGATGCTGGGCGCCCGCCGCTTCTCACGCTGACCAGTAACTGACCGGCGGCGACCAGTTGCTGACCAATTGTTGAATGCCCGACAGCTGTGGCCCATACCCAAGTCCAAGTCCAAGCCCAAGCCCGAATCCGGAAAGCTGCGCGACACTAGAAAAGCTTTTTGTTATTTGACTCCATTGTTGTCCTCGGCGCAGTCACACGCTCCGAAAGGGGCCAAGCACAATGGGCCTAGGACAGGACCTACCTACAGGACCTATTGGTCCTAGACACACACAAATGGGCGCCGTCTCGCCTCAGCGGGACAATGGAAAAGCGGCTGAGGAGTTGTTGCTCCAAGGTGCTCCGAACTGGTTCTCTCTGTCGAATTTGCCAGCACAAAGGAGTCCCTTTGGGTCATCTTCCGAAGTGGCTTAAGTTCTTAAACTAGATTTTGATGGCTTTACAATCCTTTTTGGTGGGAAAGTCCAGTTTCTTTCTCTTTGTCCGCATAAATATCTGCAAATACCTAAAAGTATGCAATGCCCACTGTGCCAAGTCGCAAGAGACGGCCGCACAGTGGGGTAACAGAGCCCAAAAATAGCGATCAAATCAAATTGTTATTTTATTTCTCAAATTATATAAAAATCAAGGTTAAAAATAAATTCTTATTTTTTGTAATATTTAAATTTAGTCAAAAGGATTTAACACTAGTTACACTCAAAATGCTCCAAACCTGTTGATTGAAATTACCACTTTTTTCAAGTTTATCGAGCTATAGCACACAAAGTACTTATCCAGTATGCATAAAGTGTTTTAAAATCGAAAGGTTAGGTTATTACCTGTAAAATAAAACATTCCACGGCTAAATTGGTTGGCTACAACTCGAGCTATGAAATGATAAACGTAAAATGAGCAGATTTTTTTTGTGTAAAACTTAAAAAAGTCTTTAAAAAAAACGTTTCCATAGAAAAAAAATGTAAAGCCATTTTTGTAATTTGGGGATTCAACTCTACCGGAATTTCGCATCAACAGGCTTGGAGCATTTATTTTTTTTATTTTGTAAACTGGTGTTATTTATACATTGAATTCATTCTCTAAGAAATGGTTTATGGTTTCTGTTAAATTTCTAATGAAAAAACCGAAATATATAAATAAATACCAAAACGACATATAATATTTTCGATATTTAGGCAAAACTAATATCACGATGTAAATATATTATTATTGTAAAAATATATCGATATTTTGATATATTTTCGACAACCCTTCACTATAGCGTATATATGTATATATATAGCTGTCATAGGAACGACAAAGCTTCACTTCCATTTGAGATCTCGTCAGTTCGGTTGTGCTTCGCTCTTTATTTTCCGTGTCTAAAAGGTGGCTTAATTTAAAAAAAAAAGTTCATCACCACCGTTTTTGTTTATTCATGATACTTATTTTGCATTTTATTTTATTTATTCTTTTATGTACATATGAAAAGTAGCATGCTTTATATATCGACCGATAGTCTTACGCATTTTCCGGCAACATGGTGTTATCACATATTGGGCACAGTTCGATGTCAAAGTCCCGGGTGCCCTCCAAGCAGAACTTGATTCACTTGATTGCATTTTATTTTATTTATTTTTTTATGTACAAATAGTAGCATGCGTTATTTAGTGACTGATTATCTTACGCATTTTCCGGCAATACGGTATTATCACATATTGGGCACAGTTCGATGTCAAAGTCCCGGGTGCCCTCCAAGCAGAACTTGAGGGAATAATATAAGCCTAACAAATATTTATTTTTATTAATTTTTTATTTTATTGGAGTTTTCTACAACTTCCGAAAATAACGAATATTTATTTTTAATTTTATTTTATTTAATTTTTATTGACTTATGTTTTGCTCAACTCAGATAGGATGCCGTGGATTTTCTGGAAACATTTGAGATCTCGTCAGTCCTAGTAGTGCTTCCATTTTCGCTCTTTATTTTTCGTGTCTAAAAGGTGGCTTAATTTAAAAAAAAAAAGTTCATCACCACCGTTTTTGTTTATTCATGATACTTATTTTGCATTTTATTTTATTTATTCTTTTATGTACATATGAAAAGTAGCATGCTTTATATAGCGACCGATAATCTTACGCATTTTCCGGCAATACGGGCAATACATATTGGGCACAGTTCGATGTCAAAGTCCTGGGTGGCCTCCAAGCAGAACTTGATTCACTTGGTTGTATTTTATTTTATTTATTCTTTTATGTACAAATAGTAGCATGCTTTATTTAGCGACCAATAATCTTACGCATTTTCCGGCAATACGGCATTATCACATATTGTTCACAGTTCGATGTCAAAGTCCTGGGTGGCGTTCGTATTGGCACACCGCCGGGGGAGACTACAACTTCCCAGCCTTACAAATATTTAATTTATTATTAATTTTTTTGTATTTTATTTGAATTTTCTACTGAATACCCAGCTGCGAATACGGCGCCCTTGTGATCCTCTCCAACTTTCGCGTGAGGTCATATACCACCGTCTCGTCGCCAAGCTGGATTACTGGCAGCCGGCCACAAAATTTTCCAGAAATAATTTAAAAACATAAACATTCTTATCTCAAAATCCAATAATTCTATAGAACTGAATTACTTTTACTTTTAGTAAAATTTACTGAAAAATATTACCGAATAAAATACGAGTCTAACTGAATTTTCTACAACTTCCCAAACAAATATTTATTTTTATTATACCTTGCAAGACCAAGCAGAACGTGAGGGCGGCGGCTCGGAAAGGTACTTTTTAAGGCATCCTTGGTGGAACAGGTGACCGCAGTAGTCGCGCTCGATATAGGAGTCCGCATTGACGTCCACTTCGATATTCTGCGGATAGTCCGGCAACACCGTATTATCACAAATGGGGCAATGTTCGATATGTTCGATGCAAGCTCCTAAACGCCCGGAAAATGTCCAAAGCCTCCTTGCTAATGCGGATCGGTGGCTCCCGCAACTGGCCGTTAAGATACCGCACGAGCAAAGAAGGAAGATTTGACACCTGACCACGCAACTCTACACTCTGCATCGGAGAGCTGAATATATGTATACTTGTATATACAATAAAATGTATAATTTAATTTTTTTACTCTTGCACAAAGTATTACAGTTTTGTCATGATATTTGCAATGCAGTGAAGGAGGTATCTCCGACCCCATAAAGTACATATATACATATATTCTTGATCAGCATCACCAGTCAAGTTGATCTAGCCATGTCCGTCTGTCTGTCATAGGAATGATGGCGAAATGTATGTACAAAGATATGATAACGTCTGTTTTTCAACGTATTTCAATAGATTTCGAGATAGAGCGGTTTTTTACGGGTTTAGAATTTGAATTTCATTAAGATCGGAGAACTATATCATATAGTTGCCATAGAAGCTATCGGTTGATTTATATCTACATGTAAAATTTAAATTGTGTTGGAAAATGTTATAAAAATGTACAAACTTTGGTATTTTTTCAATTTTACCAAAATGTATCGATTTTTAATGATCCATTTGCAGACTGCAAGATAGCTTTCTTTCTTTCATAAGTGTTATACACTTTAAATTTCTATAAACAAAAAGGAGCTAGTTTTACCCAAAATTTAGAATTGGAAAATGAAGACCTGGCTTAAGTGGAAGAACATATCAATAAGAGGAAAACTATATTCAGATATGTATTTCGGGAAACAAATATCACGATATAAATATTTATTTTTAAATATACAAAATATTGATAAACTTGTATTTTTAGTATATCTTTTACATTTATTTTCTAGCACGAAACGATGCTTTATTTACAATTTTTTTTTCTTAGAAAAACATTTGAAGTATTGAAGAATTTGATGTTTTTGAAAATAAAAAGTACAAAGGCAGAGGGTTCACATTTGATTCCGATATATTTATTTTTCGAGGACCTTACCAGTAATAAGTATATGTTATGTATACATTTCCTATATACCGCGACACTTAATGCTAAATGTTACACTAGTTTTGCTATTAAGAAAACAAAAGGTAATATTGGTTTCCAAGTCGTCGTCATTGTCACAAATGTACACAAATCTCATCATTTATTGTTGAAATCTAATTAATTAATGTTTTTAAGGCTACTTCTGGGGAGCACGGGTCAGCGGAGAGGATGGGGATGCGGATGGTGACGTGGATGCATGCATATCAACCCAAACTCTCGGTTCTTTTGCTCTCTTTTGGGAGTGGGGGGTCTTAAAATCTAGGAGGGGCCAGAACTTAAGGCGAATTAAGTAAACCTAACACGCGTTGGGTTATCAGGAGCATTGCGGTGGCCTGCGCTTGCTCGCAAGCCCTCTTTTTATTATAATTTAAGGGATATGTAATAGAAATAAACAAAAAAAACAAATGGTGTGTACAATAACCATTAACATAATCAAATATTAACGAATCTGACTCTGCGCTCTTCGTTCTTGTTGCCAAAAAAGTGTAGTTTCTGGCTCTGTGTGGTGGTATTTGGCTCTTCGCACTGTGTTCCGTGTTCTGTTTTGTGTGTTCTGTATTTTGGGCGCAGCAGCAGCTGGTCCCTATGCATTCCTCTGATGCATTTACTTCACAAAGGCCTCGGGCGGTATCTGGTTATCCTTGAATAGCTTGTCGAACACAAAGGCGGCGTGGTTATAGTCCCAATTCGTCTCCTCCAGGCATCTGTTGGGGGAAGGAGGATCAGAGTTAGAATTAATGCTGCGTTTCTGCTGGTTATTGGACTTACTTGCGGCTCCATTCCGCATTCATTTGGCTCTGAGCACACATGGCCTGAATCATTTGCATTTTCGTGTTCTCATCGGGTGCAACTGCGCCTGGCGGCGAAGCTGTAGCTGCTGGTGCACTGGTGGAAGGTCCCATAGAAGTTCCCGGCAGAATGGCCACGTTTGCCACATTGCCCACGCCCCCGGGATTGAGGCGATTCTGTAAGGACGATCCCGGCGCGGAGCTGGCCACTGCTGCTGCATGGGCGGCGGCGGCAGCGGCACTTGTCGAGGCAATGGCTCCGGGAGCCGGCTGATGCTGGGAGCGCTTGAACTCGCGCACCTGCTCCGAGGTGGCACTGGTTACGAAGATGGTTTCGTTGCGAATGCAATAGCCGGTGTTCTGTGGCACCACCACAAAGGTGCGGCCAAAGTGACGGAGCTCGTAGACCGAGTCATTGGCATCGCGGCTTAGCTCCTTGAAGAGGCCGGTCACCGTGAAGACCATCATTGAGGTCTAAGGGGAATTAGCATTGTAAAATAATGGAAAATTAAGACCAGGGATCCATTGCTTACATTAAAGATGGTCAGATCGACTGTGAAGGTGCGACGCTCGTGCTGCGTGCGTGGCCACTCGTCCAGGGTGGACACGCAGGCCAGCCGGCCGTACTTGAGCTGACGGGTGCGGTGGTCGTCGCGATCATTGTTCACCACGCGGCGCAGATTGCGATTGAACTTCCAGAAGTTGTTCAGTCTGGCAAGGAGAGGGGAGAATGAGGTGTTAGTGGAGACACTGTTAAGGCCTTAAATTGTTCAGAGTGCTCACCTGCCCGCCTGACTAGCCGAGGGCATGGTTATGGAGAGCATCGAGCTCTCGTGGTAGGCATCCAGCAGCGCCTGACGGTTGTCCGAGTCAAAGATGCGGAAGTACTGGTCGAGGAACTGGCGCACTATCTCGGCGCCAGCGTTGTCGCACAGGAACGAGGCCTTCGTGTCTGGCATTCTTCCTGTCTCGCCGAGATCGAATTGCACCTGCGGCCCCAGGGTCTCGCCATCCTATATTTGATAATTTTGATTCAATTGGGGGTTAAGCATCGTGTTGGGAATGAGGAATGAAGTGTTCTTGGGGATCAATAAACTCACTCTGTTCGTGAGTGGGGAATAGTTATTAAAATTTTGCCAGTTACTTATTTTTAATTTTAAAGTGAAAGTTTGCCCTGACCGGACATTAAGAAAGAGGTTTAACGTAGATAACCATTATTTTAAGATGGAATATAATGATAAAAGTGATAAGTTTACTTTTTTTAATTTAAAAGTGAACGTTAGCCTTAACCGGACATTAAGAAAGAGGTTTAATGCATGGAACCATTATTTTAAGATGGAATATAATGATAAAAGTGATAAGTTTACTTTTTTAAATTTTAAAGTTATCGTTAGCCTTAATCGGACATTAAGAAAGGGGTTTAATGTATGGAACCATTATTTTAAGATGGAATATAATGATAAAAGTGATAAGGAGTTTACTTTTTTAATTTTAAAGTGAACGTTAGCCCTAACCGGACATTAAGAAAAACCTCAATAATTTTAAATTGGAAATTAATGATAAAAGTTCATTTTAAAGTGAACGTTAGCCTTAACCGGACATTAAGAAAGAGGTTTAATGTATGGAACCATTATTTTAAGATGGAATATAATGATAAAAGTGATAAGTTTACTTTTTTCATTTTAAAGTGAACGTTAGCCTTAACCGAACATTAAGGAAGAGGTTTAACGTAGAGAACCATTATTTTAAATTGGAAATTAATGATAAAAATACATTTAAAGTGACCGTTAAGTCTTAACCGGACATTAAGAAAGGGGTTAAACGTAGAGAACTATTATTTTAGGTTGAAATTTAATGATAAAAGTGTTAAGGAGTGGTGTTTACAAATATTTAAATATATTCTCCATGTTTGCAACATAAACTTAAGGATTATGGGATCTTTCTAAAATTTCTTCCTAAATTTAAAGCTTTTAGGGCTTACAAGGGACAACGAGAGAGAGTGTTCGAGTTGTATGGGTTTAATGGACTTACGACTTACCAATTTGAGCAGTTTGGGAAACTTGCGACGTACTTCACTGTAAATTGTTCGATGCGGATATTCGGCCATGTTTTGTGTTGGCATTGGCAGGGTCGCAATGCAATGAAGTAGATATGCGATTTAAATAGCGAGAAATAATAATTAAATGGGCTCGTGAGAGTGAGCATGCCCTGCGTGAGTTGCAGTTGCAGGCGAAACCCAGGAATCGTCTATCTTCCCTTGCAAATATCTTTGTGATTACCGCTACTCGTTAATAGTTACTCGACTGGCTCGCTTCTTCGCGGAGCATTGGGCCGCTGAAGAGGCAGAGGCACTTGGTCGATGGCCATTTTGCGCCATTTTATACGATTGTAGAGACTAAATGCTGGCGGACCCAGAGTGTATTTGAGCAGGGCGGTATTGTGCCATCAAAGGGCATCTTTTGTGGTTTTTTTTTTTCTGTTTTAATTTTTTTTCATAATTTTTTTTATTATTTTTTTTTTTTTTCATTTTCTTTTCTTTTTGAACAGTGTGACCCCAAGCAAAAAGCTGGATTGTATAAGTGACGGCGGCAGCCCAAAGCTGACTGCTGCATCACTTCAGTCCGAATGTGTTCGATCGTCGTGTTTCATACGTTTCGTGCGTGACACGCGCAACGCATCCGCAGGCGAAACATGCGCCCAACGAAAGCCGCACATAATTAGTGTAAACGGCCCAGCAACACAACGCAGCACTTTTCACGTTGCGGCCGCTGGCGCCAGCAGTGTTCCCGGTCCTACGTCTATAGTCCGTCTCAGGTCAGTGTGTCCAGTTGTCGGTCGTCCTGTTGCTGGACGCTGCGCGCCCAACACCTCATTGCTCCGCCTCCGCCTCCCACCTCTTCTCGGCAGCCACCGCAAATGCAACAAGGAGCAACACGACAACACAGTACAACACGCGTGCTCGTGACAGACACGCTACAGTGTGGTGTCACGCGTGCGACTGTGCGCGTATGCCCCGTATGTGTTGCAGCGGGGTGCACGGTGGGTGGGTGGGTTTGGTGGCTTTTATCGATAGCTACTCGTATTACTTCTATGTGCAATTTTGTATTGCCGACGTTAAAGTTATTGTTGTTGTTGTTGTTGCTTTGTTGAGGACTGATGCATGTTCGCCTGCCTTAATGGAAGTGCGAGCGGTGCAGGTATATTGTGCCTGTGTGTGTGTGTGTTTTGAGTGGAAGTTTACGGGTGTGTGTGTGTGTTTAAAGTTCGATTGGCGTTGCCATATCGTCGAAAGTGTAGTTTGCTTGAATGGTGCTTTTGCTTGGTTTTAAAAATTGTAATATTTTTTTTCTTTTTTTGTTTTTTTTTTGTTACTATTTTTTGTTTTTCTTTTTTAGCATTTTTTTTCTTCTTTTTTTGTACTGCCCCACACAAAATCTCTGATCCACCAAAGGTGCTGATCTTTGCTTTGGAGACAGCTCTTTTTGAAAAACTCTATGCCCCAAAGTGCCTTTGCCTGCTCAGTTGCTTATTTGAAAAGAAAAGTTGGCTGAACGCCATCAAGGACAGTTGCAAGGCAGAGGAGAGGAGGCTCATCCCGGCTTTTGTAGGCCGCAAATCGGCAGAGCATACGCTTCTAAAAAAACAGAAACGGGAGCAACAGAATAATATGCAATATAATATGCTAAATCCAAAATTCCTCTGTGACTCTGGACGCGGCGACGATTCCCACGTCGACTGACTCAATGCGGCTGTGTCTTCTAAAAAGGTTAGCAGAGAACTGATCACACCATAATATACCTGATAAAGTGATGGGTATCCTTGTAGCGGTTACGGCATGGATTGTTCTTCAACACCAGATCCAGGATGTTGAGGTTGCGAAACACAACGAGGTGGGCCAGCGATGGAATCTGTAAGGGATCAGTAGAGTACACTCTCCCATTTTCGGACCAAGGAGCCCTGTCAACTCACCTTGTTATCACCCAGGTAGAGGATCTTGAGGTTGGGCATGCGCTTCTCCACGCCCTTGAATGCCTCCATGCTGGTCAGGCAGTTATCATTGAGATTAATGGCCTCCAGGTCGGGTATGTTCTCGCAGATGATGTCGATGGCGGTGACCATCACGTTCGAGCGGAACAGCGGGCAGAAGTTGAGCTTCAGATCGGGATCGGTGTGGAAGCGCGACAGGTCCAGTGCCTTGGTCTGCACATTATAGCGCTTGGCCATGGTCACCTTCATCTTTTCCTTGAGGCTATCGTCGATGGCTACCAGCGGTATGCCGCTGCGCACGCGCGGCATCAGACGGAATCCGTCGGACATCTGGGCATTTCGTCCCAAGTGCTGGATGCGCTCGGCCACCTCGTAGTCATCCGTAAAGAATATGACGCTGCTGCGCTCCGAGCGCCAGTACTGGGGGATGAAGACATGCGGCGACATGGCAGCCAACAGGGCGCGCAGCAGTGATTCCTTATCGTAGATCTGACCATTGTGAATCTGGAAGGGAAGAGCGCTAGTTCAGTGCTGATTCATGGCGTATATTGATAGCGCTTCGCTAAAGTTATGTCATACGACGCACCCCTGCCGCCCTGTTCTATTCTGTTTGCTCGAAATGCTCCACTTTTGTGCTGGCTTTGTGTGCTCTATCAATGGGGAGTGTAGAGGCCAGAGATAGCTCCACCAACCTTAGAAGAGCACGTACCAACTAACCAGACAGGCGGCAGCTTTCAGAGCTTGGGAAAGTAACAACTGGCACAGTGGTCTCGAATGCAAACTTAGTTTGTCTCAAAAATAACAACAACAAAAATTATTGCCTTAACTGCTTCGATTTACTCGATAATCAAATACAAACAATATATTATCGTCATGTTATCGATATATTATTATTATATTATAAGACTTTGTGAAAAAAAGAGACAAATAACTTGCCTTTAAACTTTACTTCGCTTTCCAATATAAATATCATAGATAAAAAATATTGGTAGGATTAAAATGTGGTTTCCTCAATTATTATGAACACTATGAAAAATAATAATAACTTTAGTGGGTTACAGTGGATAAGCTACCCTAAATGTCCACCATAAATATAATAGACAATACCTATTATCAACCATGGATATTTACTTTAAAACTAATATTTAAATAGCTATAAAAAATAATTGCATAAACTGCTTCAATTTACTCTATAATCAAATACAAACGATATATTATTGACGTGCTATCGATATATTATTATTATAGTATCTGACTTGGCTTCAAACTTTACTTCACTTTCCAATATAAATATCATAAATAAGAAATATTGGTAGCAATAAAAATGTACTTTAAAACTAATACGAGTACTTAAACCCTCCTATCGATATCTTCCTCGATTATTAGGGACAATATGCAATAGATAAATCTAAAATAATAATCTTTAATTACAGGGTTAAAGTTTAGCTTCCCTAAATGTCCAATATGAATATAATAGACTATGGTATATCAATAACTATTGATATATACTTTAAAACTAATATGTTAAACCCCCTATCGATTACTTCTTCGAATATTATGAACAAATACGTCTAGGCAGTAGATTTTCCACATTCGACTGATCCCAACGGCTGCGAAGTTCTAGTCACATGAGTGAGCCGCGGCGGAGGAGGGTGTGTTCCAGCCATCCCACTTATCGGTAATTGGCTCTGTTCACTCGTCATATTGCACCCAATTACGATATGAGAATTAGTGGAACGCCCGCCTATTTGCATGCCATTCATATCGGACTGAGTCTACGAACTTGTCACCTAATTACACTTTCAGAGCGGAGTGGAGAGCTGGGCTCTTATCACTGGAACTGTCAGTGATTTAATTACGAGTGAGAGGGGGCGGAAGCGAGAGCCACCACCAGCTCCACGGAACTCCACTCCACTCTCATGCCAAGGTCAGATACCAATATCGGTCACTTGGCTATTATTGGCCATGTACTAGGAGGCGGTATCTAATCGGTGCTGCAGCGCACTCTCCACATACATATATCCCATGGTATACACAAGAGAATCAGGGGAAGGTAATTCAATTTATGGGATCACTTTGGGTACAGTCCCCACCAACAGCCGACGACGACGCAGGCAAATGATGATCGTGTGAATGATCCATCCATCCATCCCCATCCATGCCCCTCTGCCCCGACTACGACACTATTTATATATCAACAAGATAAGTCCGCAAACAGCCGGCCCGCCCATCCAGCCCACTCATTCATTGCGCATTAATGCGATAAATTTATTTATTACGGGGCATTAGCTGTTATTATATTTGTCTCTTGGAAAAGTCCCAGTCGCAGTTCTTAACCATAACATTATAACATTGAATATCTTCTATACACACTTAAAAAAAACACGTATATTCATGCAGTATAACGAGTTTACTATATATTTAATACTTAATATCAAATGTGTATAGATTTTATACTCTATAGCTTTAATTGTGTACATCGATAGTTCGATAACATATCGCGTTAGCTGGAATTTAGTGCTTTATTGTTTTTCGCGTTAGTGATTTTTGTCAACTCATGGTGCAGATTAGTATAGTTTTCATACTTTTGTGGTATCAAATTAATAATCTTATTAGGAAATTTGTAATACTCTGTTTCCATGATGAATCTTTTTTTTTTTTCATAAGCTAGGGATTTTTTGTGGACTAACCTGGACTTGCCCTTAAAGCTCTTGGCTCTGTCTCTAATTCCAAATTAGCTTATAAAATTCCCAATTTATTGTTAAATTTCCTTTCACCTAAAGAACTCTTCAACTCTGGTTATTTCTGGATATAAATATTGTTGTCAATCTCTTACAATGGCTTTTGTCTTTTGAAATAGTAAGAGTTAGTCATGTTGTCAACACTTATCACTCATCCCTGCTGACTCTATCTTGAATGAAATCACTTGACAAAATTAGAACATTGAATCTGTGTCATAAGCTAGTTACTTGACTAGGAAAAGCCCCATCCTTTGTGTGGGCTTGGGGATGCCATTATCCATTAACCATTAGCCATCTGATGGGCCTTGGACAACAACGGATGCCCTGGGATCGAGCGAAGTGAGCCGTTAAGACCGCTATGACTATGACTTTGACTGTGTTTGCTCGGGGATCGGGGATCGGGGATCGGGAACAGTTTTCTTTCCGCTCCCGTTCCTGTTCCGCTCAAGAGTATCAATAGGAGTACGGCGGCGGTGCTTTTGTTTGCACAGCCCACAGAATATACTCGGCGTGTATATACTAGGTATACTTTATTTATTGTATTCCTCACAATTCGAAATATACGAGAGCTTGCCGAGACATATTTCTAGAATTGATAGGGAGCTGTGACGACTCCGTCGGCAACGCCAGCAGCGACGCCAGCGAAGCCCTCGTCGTTGTCGTCGGTGGGTTTGGAATCCGATTCCGATTCGGATTCGGATTCGGATTCGGGCTGGGGTTGCGGCTGCGGGCTGGGGCTGGGGTCTGGGCTAACAAGTGAACACCGGCGAGCGGCGCACCATTCGCCGACAGACGTGCGGAGTTGAAGCAACAACAAGTACTAAGTGGTCCCTGGACAGAGAGCTTCAGACGACTGGCAAGGAATCCCTAGATACTTCACACACACACAATCAGACAGTATGGGAGGCTGTTGCTCAAAGGACCTGGACGACAAGCGCTCCTGGAGCCCCGAGGAGACCAAGAATGGCGTAAGTCCAGCGACCGTGACCCTTTTTGGGTTAATTGCTTAAACAGTTTCCCCGTCCCCTTGCAGAGCACCACATCCACCATCATTGCCCAGCCCCTGGACGAGGTGGGAAGCACTGGGGTCTTCACACTGACGCGCACCACCACGACCAGCACGCGCCAGGAGAAGACGGTGACCACCACCAACAACGATGAGCCGGAGGAGTAGCTGGTGCCTGCTGCCAAATATTTAAATTAAGAACACCCGCTCCCTTCCTTGTTTTTATTTTTTTTTTGTATTTTTTCAATGCCAAGCGGCCATGTGTGTTTGCTCGAAGCAGTGTGTGTGTTGTTGTTGTGTTGTGTGTGCGAGTGTGTGAAAAATACTGGGTACAACCAGACAATGTGAATCGACGAATATATAGTATATATATGAATGAAGTTAAGCTGTTGACGAGTAATTATTAATTGTTATGCGCCTGAATTCCAATTTCGTAATAAATTGTTGAAACGCTAAATCTTGCACCTAGCCCCGGCTTGGATTCCCAGTTACCCCAGCAGGTCCAGGTCCCAGTTCTCAAGTTAATCAATAGTTTCTGTTCTTCACGGATCGGTTAATCTACTCTATATGCGAGAACTACGGATAATACTCCCAGCCAGACACTGGGTACAAAAGACAAAAATAACTTAAGAGTTCTGTCTTTTCCCTTGTCTACTTTTGTGTATTGTATTATTGTTTTGTTTGCTTGTTATTTTTTTTTTGTTCTGTCCGCGAATTCCTCGACTGAGTAAATATATTGTGATTCATCATAACGTGTATATATGGCGTCGATTTCGCTTAACTATGAAATGTATACAGGCCTGCTTCCGTCCGCTCCAAAATTTACACTTCTAAGACTTCATAAAGTGTTTCCGGTGTTAATCATAAGGTGAAGAACCGTATAATGGTTGTACTTGAGATAAAAGTTATGATCTTCCAGGAAAGCTAGTTTAAAATTGGATTTTATGGGTTATCCTGCTTATAAAGCCTTTTTGGAGCTCTTAGTTATAGTTCTTAAAACCTATAATTACTCATATAGCGCTGGCAAAATGATCCCTTAAGACTCCCCTAAAGCTCTTTATGGCCTCTGCTGAATTTCAGAAGATAAGAAGATTCGCCCAAGCGATATCCACTGTACACGGGGGATAGCAGATGGAAGAAGGTGAAGTGGCCTGAAAAGGGCAACCTGACAGTTCAATTGGCGCGATAAGAAGAGCGATCCCAGGCATTGCTGGCCGATGACATCAGGCGATGCACAAGGGAGCAGTGAACGGAGCCCAAGCGAAGCAGGAATTCGGAGCTTTTCGGGGGGTTGGGTTTTGCCCCCACACAGTCTCGTCGTTTGCCCACGAGGTGAGTCAGTCAGTGGGTTCTGTTTTTAGGGAGAGAGTGCTGTTATCAATGCTTTTGTTTTTAGTGAGAGTGACTAACAGGCACGTGTTGGCCGTCATTAGCACCGATCAGTCATTATTATTGTGGTCTTGGAGCGCTTTGGCCACTTCATTCACACGTACAACTTGTAGAGACTGGTCAATCTGGGAGTCCATTGGGAAAATGCAAATGTAAATGCGACTGCTATTTGCAATTCAAAACTCGCAATTATCAACACAGCGCTGGCCAGGTCGTACATGCGGCTGGACAATCTAGTTGTTCACTCGTCAGTCGAGAACACGCAAGCACACACATCCCTATAACACATAACAATAATAATAGCGCAAATTATATTGCAATACTTAACATTGATTTTTCTTGGCGATAATTTATGCACAAGTGGCTTTCTGAATGCAAATCCAGAGTGTGCAGTGAGCCTAAGGAAAAGCTCTCAATAAGCTCAGGACGCCTCAAGGTAGGCAACAGATCTTGCTGTGGAAGCAAAGCTGTATAGGACGGATGTAGAAATAATTCATCATTGACATGTTACAATTGCATTTGTATGAGTAAGAAGTAGAACAAAAAAAAACAAGAGTTTAACCCTTCTTCGCGTTGTCCTAAAAAATATACTCAAGCAGTATAAAGAGTAAAGTATAAATGTCATACTTCATAATATCAAATGTATACTCAATAGTATAGTTTTTATACTCTTTAGTTTTAATTGTGTATTTTCGACTGTTATTTTTATACGAACCTACATAGAAAATTCGATAACATATTACATTTGTCGCGTTAGTACTTTTTGTCAAGTCAAGTCTAGTTTTTATACTTTCGTTGTATCAAATTAATATGCATCTTAATAAGAAATTTTTAATACTCCAGAGTATAGAATTCTTCTAAGAATAGTATAGTTTCTATGACCATTTTTTTTTTGGGTTTAGGAGACCCATTACCGAGTCTATGTAAGAAAACAAATTCGGAACTTAAATGAATGGGTTGATTTCTGGCCTGAATAGAAAGGGAGATTTCCCAAAGTCCTCTTATCTTCGCCCCTTAAATTACCAATAAGAAGTAGGTTACTGTAACTGGCAGTATCTGCTAACCAAAGAAGACATGTAATGCCAGTAACAATAGCTTCTCAAACAGCTCGTCAAAGAGGGTAAACAGAAATAGATAAGATTAGGGGGCAGTCAGAGCAAAATATGCAGAAAATAATGACAGCAACAGACAGAGAACAGAGCACAGCGCACTGGCCAAACTGCGCAGATAAATTGAATCGGAGGCGGGCACAAAAATGGAAAATATTAAATATTCACGAAGGCAAAAAATAAAACGAAAAACGAAAGCGAAATCAAACGAAAGCACACAGGCAATTAATAAACATGTGGACCAAAGAGAGTATGTACCGACAGCCTGAAAGAGGGGTCGTCTCTGGCTCTGGCGCTGAATGTGCTTGCATATGCAGATAAAATAATTTCGAGCGACCCTACACTGACTTTTCAATCAACGGCGCTGAACATTGACAGTGTTGGGCATCACGTTTGAAATTAACGCATTTAGCGGGAAAGGCACTCGAAGAAAAAAAGTTAAAGAGCAGAATTGTGCTAGTTAATACTTCCTTTCCTCAAATTCTTCAAAAATTGCAAGTTCTACAGTTATTTATTTGCTATATTAATATGCACAGTGTGCATTGCACACCTAAAAAAATCGTGACAGAAACTATACTATTCTTATTACGATGGTTATTAATTTGATACCACGAAAGTATAAAAACTATACTTTGAGTAAAATCACTAAAGCGACAAACAGAAAAGCACTAAATTCCAGCTAAAGCGATATGTTATCGAATTTTCAATGTTGACTCTTATAAAAATAATACTCGAAAATACACAATTGAAACTATAGAGTTTAAAACCATACTAATACTCAATAGTATAGTTTTTATACTATACTAATACTCAATAGTATAGTTTTTATACTCTATAGTTTCAATTGTATATTTTCGAGTATAATTTTCATACGAATCAACATTGATATTATGAAGTATAAAATCTATACTAAACTCGTTTTACTGTTTGAGTATATTTTTATATTATAGAAAGATAACACTTTTTTTTTGTGTAGCTGTATTGATATATAAAATACATTTAATTTTCTATAAATGTTGACTATTTTATTTTATTTATTTAAATAAAAAAAAAGAAACAATGTAAGTTGGGTTTCTTATGGTTCTCCTTTACATTTTTATAGGGACTCGAACCCACGAGTCAGGGTTTGAGACACCGCTTAGCATATGGGCGACTGGGAATATGAGTGCGAGCGAGATAGGTTGCAACCTTAATGCCTAATAACTTCCATATTTAGCATCCAAAAGTAATTAAATTTTAGCAGAGCGTTCAGATAAAACAGAAAATCATGGCTATAGTCTTAAAACACTCGGATTTATGACTTAGGGGTGGTAAGGGTGGTAAATAAAACTTTATCTGCGTAAAACGTATGAGGTGACTCTAAGATTTGATTTAAGAATTATAGTTTCCAAGATCCATTGACTCACAGAGAAATACGGACACCGAGTTAGAATCGAACTCGTAGAGCCTTCAGAAAAATACGTTATTTTCGAAGGAGAAAAAGTAGCTAAATCCAAAACTGGAGACAGCACTGACACAAGTTCCGAAGGGAACAAGAGAACAAGTGAGCGGGGTGAAAGGCATATAGAAATTGGAGCGCACCCCAAGTTGAGGCCACGATCGACGACGGATCGACAGCAGAGGCGGCAGTTTTCAGTCAAAGCTACTCGCATTCGGACGCAGCCATGAGACCAATTCCGGGCACCCTCCAGCTCCTGCTCCTGCTCTTGATCCTCGGCGCTTGCCTGGCCCGAGTCCGGGCCCTGCCCATGACCAACGATGACCAGGAGCTAACGTCACTGGATTCCGTTGAGCACCTGGAACAGCAGCCGGCCAAGGAGTCCCAGTTCGTGGGCAGAATTGCGCCCAGGAACTTGGCTGGCAGCGAGGAAAGGCCCGAGGAGCAGTTCGACACGTTCGTAAGGGAGCTGCAGGCCGTGGGCGTACAGACAGCCGATCGCCGGGATCTACACACGCTCAGCTACAAGGAGCTGGCCCAGCTCCTGGCCCTTTACCAGCTCTCCCAGGGACGCAACTACTACGAGGCAGAGGGTCACAAGGAGCCGCCGAAGCAGGCCATCGACCACTAATGCAATTCGAATCGATTGATGATGATAATAACGATGAGTAAGCTCGTTTATTGCGGCGGAATGTTAAAGCCAAAGTTCAGTTAATAAATTGTTTCAACAAAAAGTGTGAAGGATAGTTTGATCTGGGAGTACTAGGATCGTGGCTAGCAAGTGATCCCAAGGAATGTATTATATGGGAGGGAGCGAGGCTTAATTAAAGTCGTGTTCAGGGAAATCCCTAATAACAGCCACGGTAGTATTTTACTTGGATTGCTTTTATAGTTTTCTTGAATCTGCAAGGTAATATGATAATATCAATTCGTGTTACGCCACATCCTTGCTCTTCTTCTCCCACTCGATCTCGGCCAGCCGCGGCGGTGCATCCACCGAGATGCCGCCTATTTCCGAGCTGGTCGCTGTGACCACCAGACGCGGCATCTGGCGCCTTTGCAGGCGCTTGGCCAGCGGCGGCACAAACAGATCGTGCTTGATCAGCGTGCAGTCCGCATCCTGGTAGATGTGCCGGTTGCTGTCCCAGTTGAGCAGGGCAAACAGCCAGGACAAGAGCCAGCCGCCGAAGAAGGCGATCACGAAGCCCAAAGCAGCATACCACATGTAGCTGATCCTGTACAGGTAAAAGAAGTGCTCCCCTGTTTCCGCCTCTGCCTTGGCCCCAGCCTCGAAGAAGATGTCGCGGGCGTAGCTCCTGTCCAGCGGACAGCCCGCCGTCGACATGTCCAGACTCTGGGGCACTGGCTTGGGCTGGCCGAATCCAATCCAGAAGCAGAACGCCAGCGAGATGAGCAGCCCTCCAATGGCGCCCTTCTCGTTGGCCTTGGTCACATACATGCCCAGGGTGAAGAGTCCCAGTAGGGGGCCGCCAACGATGCCGAATATGGAGAGAGCCGCCTGCAGCAGGCCGCCTATCGAGCCCGCCATGAAGGCCATGCCGATGCAGAGGCCGCCGAAGAATAGCGACAGCAGCTTCGAGTGCCACAGGGTCTCGCGATCCGTGAGCGTTCGCTTCCCGAAGCAGCGGACGAGGGGCTTGAGGTAGTCCTCCAGAGTGACGGCCGCCAGCGAGCTGATGATCGAGCTGATCGTGGAGAGGCTGGCGCAGAAGATGCCCGAGACGAAGAGCCCGGCCAGGCCGCTGTACTCGCTCATGGTGTCGACGACGAAGAGCGGCATCACCTGGTCGCGCGAGTTGACGCGTCCCTCCAGCACCGGATCGCAGTCGCGGTAATACCAGTAGATACACAGTCCCGAGAAGCAGGTGCTCAGGCTCAGCAGGCACAGGATGGGCAGGCACCACCAGAGGGCCGCCTGTGCGGCACTCAGGCTCCTCACCGCCAACAGGCGCTGCACCTGGGCCTGGTTCACGCCATAGATGGCCAAATAGGTGGCACTGCCGCCGAGGATCTGTGTGAACCAAGTGTGCCGCTCCGTGGGATCCACACTGAAGTTGGTCAAATCAATCCGGCCGTTCTCCTGCGCCACGCGCCATATTTCGCCCAAGCTGCCGGCCTTGACCCAGGCACAGATGATCACACTGAAGACGGCGACAAACATGAGCAGCGACTGGTAGATGTCCGTGATGAGGACGGCCTTCATGCCGCCGAGCGTGGCATAGAAGGTGCAGACAACGCCGACAATGACGATGGAGAAGACCTGGTTGAGTCCGGTGACAGCCTCCAGGGCCAGGGCCGGGGCATAGACCACAATGCCCATGTAGAGGACCATCTGGAGCGAGAAGCTCAGCGAGGCGGCCAGTCGGGTGGCGTAGCCGAAGCGCAGCTCGAGATACTCGTAAACGCTGGCCGTTTTCAGGCGATAGAAGACCGGAATGATGAGGTAGGCGGCCACCGGTGTGGACAGCACGTACGAGAGATTGATCACCACGAACATGGTGCCGTACTGGTAGTTCTCCATCGATACGCCCAGTATGGTTATGGCCGACATGAAGCTGGCCATCAGGCTAAAGGCCACGGGGGTCACACCCATGGAGCGGTCCGCCAGCAGGTACTCGGTGGTGGTGCTCTGCCTGCCGCCCGCGAATCGATAGTAGATGCCGATGGCCACCGAGATGATCATCACCACGGCCAGGATGGAGTAGTCCCAGGCGCCGAGAGTGGCCATAGTTGGGGCGGTGCTGCTGCGGGTGCGGGTTCTTTGACTTTGTAGCTTTGTGGCTGGTTTTGCCCGGTAAACTTAATCGCACATCTAATCGCCGCCGCCGGCTGATAAGTGGCCTTAATCGGACCTCTTGAGATTCAGCGTGTCTGCGGAACACTCTACGTCTTCACCGTCTGCCGGCTGTCGATGAAATGAAGGCCCGAAAAAAAGGCACCAGCACTGGCAGCGGTTTACTGGCTGGCCGCTAGGGCCTTTACGCCATTTACGACCCCGCTGAGAGATAGCGGACTGTGGCAGTCGCTGGCGGTGGCTGGGGACAGGACCCACAGCCTCCCGACCTCTCGAAACCTCTCTCCAGGAGAGAAGCAGAGAGTGAGAAAGAGAGCCAGGCCAAAAGGCAACAGGCAACAGGCACAGGCACAGGCACAAACACCGACAGAGTTTAGCCATCCATAAATATTTATTTGCCCGTTCGCTGGCCTGCAATTGTAATCACAGAGCTGCTCGCTGCCGCGCTGCCCCTGAGCCCTCCTCCCATCGCTCAACTAGCCAGATCCAGTCCGGCGGTTATTGAAAATGTGCTTGTTTGCTTTACGATTTTTACGAGTGAAATTAATTAATAAACACAATGAGCACAGCCCGCATGCTCGCGGAATGTGTACAAATAAACGAAAGCAGCCCACAAGCGGCCGAAATATGCAACTTTGGGCTCCGCTCTAGATAGATGCCATTTAAACTGGCAACTTGGATATAACAACATCTACGCGGGATTTGGGAGTGACCTTTAAGTACTACGGGGGCACAAGGGGATGCGAGAGACCTTATAGCTAGTATCTAAATAACAGCCAGACGATAAACACGACACCTGCGATACGAAGCACATGCGTGCGTTGATAAGTTTGGGCAACTAGAAATAGTTACTATTATTTTGGTCCATATAGATATAGATGTCTATATGGCAAGCACATGAATCGCAGCAGTTCGTGTTTATGGCGGCACTTGGACTCACCGTAACTTGGTACCATCCAAAGTTGTTGGGCATCAGTTTGCCGAATCGGCCGCGCGGTATGGGCGATCCACGACGCCGGGAAGCGGGACGCTCCTGCAAGAGAGAGAGATAGAGAGGGGGGAGATGCGGTTAAATACAGAACTGGTAACTGGAAGTAAGCGGAATCGTAATTATAGCCTACCCTGGCTGAAGTGGTCATATCATTCATGTCATCATCCTCGTCCCAGCGACGCACGTCCTCGACCCGCAGCTTGACATCCTTCTTGTTGTGCGGGAACTGATTCGGCTTGAAGCTGACGCGACGCTTGTTGCGATCCTTGCGGCGCTGGTGGTCCTCCACCTCTGTGTAGGCCCCACAAATCAGTGGTTAGTACGCCCGCCATACAGAATAGAAATGTCTTGCACACAACTCACCATCAAAGTCTTTGAGCGCGGAGTAACGACCGCCACCGCCTCCGCCGCCGCCGCCGCCACCGCCGCCATTGCCATTGCCACCGTTGTGATTGTAACGCTGTCCACCGCGCTTCGGCATTGTAAAATTTTCACTTCCCTTCAGGGAATCGTCAAACAATTCCGAAATTTTTAGTTGTCAGCCCGCGCGTACACGTTTTGGTTTCAATGTCTCGACGAGTTTGCTCTGTTTAAAACATACAAAGCGCCGCCTGCCCCGCGCGGAGATGGGATACTTAACTAGTTAGTCTATAGGCTGGGAAAATAACACACAACTCCGCCCGAGAAGTGTAGATTTGTCTAATTTCAGTACGAAAAAGGGCAACGCAATTCCATGAAATATTTTTTATGGTTGTATGGCCAGTGTGACCGGATGCCGAGCGGTCTATCGACTACTGCGGGCAAACTATCGCAGTGTCGGCCCCTTTGACTTTTTTCAAGCCAAATTTGGTGTTTTTCACAGATTTTTCGGGTGTTTGCTTAAATTTTAATTTAATTTTAATCTTGTTTTTTATAACAATTGGCGAAATTAGTTTCCTAAATAAAAAATGTGTAAGGAATATTCTTCTTTCTATACAAATGGAATATGTAAGAAAACTTAATTTACTAATAAATATTATTTGGACATACCAATGCACAGGATTTAATTTAATTTAATTAATCTTTTTTTATTGACATTCGGTTTTCTATTTTGTACATCACAGTACCTTAAAAACAGCAAATTTCAAATTAATACTAATTTGTTGCATTTCTTCAATAGCATCAAGTTGGCAGCCCGACTGAAATCCGGTTTCATTATCACCAATATGCCCGACCGAAAGAGACCTCTGAAGGTAATCCCGGCTGATTCCGAGGCCCAGCTAGTGAAAGGTCTGGCCGATCTCCTACATCGCTGCTCCCAGGAGGCGCTGGCCAGGCAAGATAAATTCAGCGTTGGGCTCTCAGGTGAGGATCCCGCCGGTCAGGCCGATCGTGCGTGCTGATAAGCCTGCCTTAGGGTGACCTTGCCAGGTGCTTCCATTCTCATTCTGTCGTTCCCGTTTACAGGTGGCTCTCTAGTGCAGCTGCTGACGAAGGCCCTGAAGGCGCGAGCCGGGGATTTGAACACCGCCAAGTGGGCGTTCTTCTTCTGTGACGAACGCTATGTGCCGCAGGATGACAGCGATTCCACCTACGGCGCCTACAAGGCCGAGTGGCTGACCCAGCTGCCGGGCATCCAGGACTCGCAGTTCGTCAAGGCCGATACCGCCAAGTCGCTGGACGAATGCGCCGCAGACTATGAGGCGAAGGTCAGGGACCAAGTGGGCTGCGGCTGCCTGCCACAGTTTGACCTCCTGCTCTTGGGCATGGGACCTGACGGCCACACCTGCTCCCTGTTCCCCGAGCAGCCAGACACGCTGCAGGAAACCCAACGCCTGGTCATTCCTATCCGCAACTCTCCTAAGCCGCCACCGGAGCGCATCACCTTCACACTGCCGCTGATCAACAATGCCAGGGATGTGGCCTTCGTGGTGACGGGCGCCGGGAAAGCAAGCGTCGTTAAGGTGAGTCAATGGTGGATAAGAACAAACGAGCTAAGTAATATCCTCCTCTCTTTTCTTATTTTCTTTCAGCGCGTGTTTGTGGATCTGGACAAGGAGTTTCCCGCAGCCTGGGTGAATCCCACTCAAGGACAGTTGACTCTAATTGTGGACGCGGGAGCTGGAAAGGAAATTGGGGCCCTAAACTAACAATTATTAGAATGATGAATCTTGTAAATAATATTATTATGGTCATGGCTTTGAAATTTTGATATTTAAATTTGTTGTGCTTAAAAATATCTTGTCTAAGATTATATCTACTAAGGCTTGGAAGATTATATTTTTGTAGCTTCTTTATTAAAAATTATTCAAAACTGTCAATAAAGTTTCGATGGACATAATTTGAAGATATTTTATATTAATTTAATTTAATAGAATTAGAAAAGGCCAGATTTGGCTTGAAAACTGAAATCGAGTGCATAAATCGATGACAAAACCTACCGCTTATCGATTTATTCCGGATGTGACCGTTCCACCCAGTATGACCGCACACCCAGTATGACCGCATTTGGGGTCACAACAAACGCCTTGTATTGGTAAAAAGAAAATTGAGGAAATGCAGCAGCAGCAGCGGCGGTAATTGTTGATGCACCCAGCAAGAGCACTAGCCATGGCATCGCACTACCCGCACCCGCAGCCGGAGCCGGGTCCGAAGCCGGAGACGCAACCGGCGGTCAGTATGTTGGTCGCCCTGGACGCGACTGACGCGGATCGCGTCTGCCGCGTTTGCCTTAAGGACGCTTCCCAGGATGGCGAGCTGCACTTCATCTTCGCGGACGGGCCGATAGAGCTGGGCGCCAACTTGGCGCGCATCCTGGACGAGTGTACGATGAATCCGTGCGAGCGGCACGATGGAATGCCGTCGAACATGTGCGGCTCCTGCGTGGAGGCAGCCCGCAATGCCTACCGCTTTAAGCGGAACGCCGAGCGCTCCTACTGCTCGCTGGTGGCCCTGCTCGGCCGCTCTCCGCAGCTAAAGAAGAGTGGCGCCGAGGTGGGCACCCAGACCGACCAGGTGGCCCTGCTTCCCTGCGAGATGTGCCACGACCAGTTCCTCAACAGCCTGGAGCTGCGCCTCCACCGCAACCGGGTGCACAGGACGGCGAAGGAGGGCGCTGAGGGCAGCGGAGCCGGCGAGGAATTCAAGTGCAAGTTCTGTCCGCAGCACTTCCCGCATCTCCGGCAGCTGCGAAGCCACTTGGCGCGCAGTCACGAGCAGACTGCTCGCCTCCAGTGCGCCCACTGCCAGCGCACCTTCAGTCGCCGGGATCATCTGTTGCGCCACATGCGCAACCAGCATCCGCACCTGGACGATGACCTCTTCCACACATGGCAGCCGGCGGACGAGAACACCATGCAGAGCTCCGCCGGTGATGAGCTCGTCTCCGCGGAAGTGCTTCTCAACGAGGAGGATGACGACCACGACGTCGAGGGCGATATCTTCCAATGCAATACGAATCCCATTTCCAGCAACGAGGAGGACGACGACGCCGACGACGACGAGGATAACGTAGAGGCTAAGCAGACACTGTGGCTGCACATCAAGCCGGAGCCCTGCCTGGAGGCCGAGGAAGTTGACCTGGCCATGCAGCTGAAGCTTGAGAAGAAGCGCCGGCGGCGGGAGAAGGCGGAGGCGCGTGCCGTGAGCTCCAGTGACTCGCCAGTGAAACGTAAGTGCCGCAACGTAAGTGCCTGCAAGGTTCAGCACCTAATCTAATCACCTTGTGCATTCCACAGATGAGCCCCTGGCCCCCGGCGACTCCCACCTTAGCATCAAGCAGGAGAGCCAGCTGGTGGGCAGCGAGGACGAGTCACCCATGGGCGTGGAGGAGTTCATGGCGCTGCACGTCACCGGAGAACTGCCGCTCAGCGATGAGGAGCATTTCGGTGACTACGGCGACGACGAAAGCGCTCTGGACGACGACGACGACGAGGAGGACGACGATGAGGATGGCGATGAGGAGGACGGAGAGTTCAAGCTCAAGGTGGAGCCGTTGGACGGTGAGCAGCTGCCAAAGAAGTCCAAGTCCGGCCGGCGGCGGCGGCGCAACAAGGGCGAGCCCAATCCCGAGAACCGGTGCGACGTGTGCCAGCGCACCTTCTCGCGCCACTGCCACCTGCTGCGCCATAAGCTCTCGCACCTGGAGAAGAAGCCGCACAACTGTCCGCACTGCCCCAAGGCGTTTGCGCGCAGCGACCACCTCAAGGCGCATGTCCAGAGCCTGCATAGCAACAAGGAGCACAAGTGCGGCATCTGCGAGGCTGCCTTCTCCCGCCTGGACGCTCTGGAGCGGCACAAGGTGAGCAAGCACAACGGCGAGGGCCTCGAACCGGGCAGCGAGCTCAAGCTTCAGCTGGCCGAGCACACCTGCGAGTACTGCTCGAAGCGATTCTCCAGCAAGACGTACTTGCGCAAGCACACGCTGCTCCACACCGACTTCCTCTACGCCTGCAAGAGCTGCGAGGAGACGTTCCGTGAGCGCGCCCAGCTGCGGGAGCACGAGAAGACCCACACCGGGCAACGCAACTTCCTCTGCTGCATCTGCGGCGATAGCTTTGCCCGCAACGACTACCTCCGCGTCCACATGCGGCGCCACAACGGCGAGAAGCCCTACAAGTGCCGCTACTGTGTCAAGGCCTTTCCCCGGGCCACCGATCTCAAGGTCCACGAGCGGTAAGTTTGAAGCATTTAATGTCTTGCCTATTGATATCCTGCGAGATGTGCCTCCCCCGAAAGGTACCACACGAACACGAAACCGAACCTGTGCAATACCTGCGGCAAGAGCTTCCACCGGGCCTACAACCTCACCATCCACATGCGCACGCACACCGGCGAGCGGCCGTACAAGTGTGATCAGTGCCCCAAGAGCTTCACGCAGAGCAACGACCTCAAGGCGCACATCCGGCGGCATACGGGCGAGCGGTACAAGTGCCCGCACTGCGACGCCTACTTTCTGCAGCTGTACAACATGCGCAACCACTGCCTGAGCGCCCACAACAAGCACATCGAGACGAAGACGGGACGCCTGCAGCGGACGGGCCTGATGGACGACGGTGGCCA
Source organism: Drosophila lacteicornis (assembly GCA_008044355.1). Classification (NCBI taxonomy): domain Eukaryota; kingdom Metazoa; phylum Arthropoda; class Insecta; order Diptera; family Drosophilidae; genus Drosophila; species Drosophila lacteicornis. The sequence goes on from VNKF01011471.1 coordinate 41,468, forward strand.
GTCGCATCTGACTACCGTTGTGATGCCGCCGGCGCACATAGTAACCGTTGGGACCCCTGTGGCGGTCGCTGGCACCGAGAGCTCGTCCTCGACCACTGTCATCCATTCGCCGGGCGCGTATAGCAATGCGACATCCGCGGGATTGGCTCCGGTAGCCGCTGTGCCCCCGGCGGCAGCGTCCACCACTCTGGATGGCACCAGCTTTGCCCCGACGCCAGTCAATGCGGCGGCGGCGGCAGCGCCCTTCGGGGCTTTTAACTTTCCACCCGCCGTGATGGGTAATTATGGTTTCATTTACGCCTCGAGTGCCTTTAGCCAACATTGCATTTGTATGAGTAAAAAATTAACGAGCTATGGCTAGATATAAGAAAAAAGATAGCTAAAATGTTCTGTGATATGGCAAAACAAGAAAAAAAAGCGTAGGCCGAAGTTTGTATACCCAGTTTCAGTCTGCAATTGGATCATTAGGTCGATCCTTTTGGTAAAATTAAAAAAAAATCATTTTTCGTATAAATCAACCGATCGCTTCTATGGCAGCTATATGATATAGTTGTCCGATCTTAATGAAACTAAAACTGTAATTCTAAAACCGTGAAAACAGCTATATCTCGACATTTATACAAATACGTTGAGAAACAGAAGTTTTAATTTGCTTCCATTAATTTTCCAATCATTCCTATAGCAGCTATAAGATATAGCGGTCCGATTTGCATGAAATTTAAAATGTAAGGCTATAATATAATTAAAGGAACATATATTTAATTTGAGCCCAATATCTTCAAAAATAGTGAAAATATAACATTTTTGCCGTATAGTTACTATGACAGCTATAAGATATAGTGTTCCGATTCCGGCCGGTCCGACATATATACTAGCTGCAATAGAATGAAGACTATCTGCAAAGTTTAATTCAGATAGCTCAAAAACTGAGAGACTAGTTTGCGTAGGAACGGACAGACGGACAGACGGACATGGCTAGATCAACTCGGCTAGTGAGGCTGATAAAGAATATATATACTTTATGGGGTCAGAGAGTCTGCCTTTACTGCGTTGGAAACTTCTGGACAAAATTTTAATACCCTACAAGGCTATAAATATAGCTATAACTTAAAAACTAGCTATTTAACCCAAAAAAAGACTAAATCTAGCCACACAATTACAATTTGACTGCACCCGATTCTTCTGTTCACCTTTGTGCAGTCGCTAGATTTAGCTTTTTTAGAGTTAAATAGCTAGTTTTTAAGTTATAGCTATATTTATTCCCTTGCAGGGTATTAACTATTTTTTTGTGGCCATATTACAGAACCTTTTAGCTATCTTTTTTCTCATATCTAGCCATAGATCGTCCATTCTCACTGTCACTCACTTGAATGAACACAAATGCAATGTTTGCATGTGACTGTAATGGTGCCGACCCTCCTTTAAGATCATCCACTATATTGTTGTCCTTGTCTGAAAGTAGTTCTTTCTCTTTTGGTTTCAGCGCATCTCATGTACAACCACGGAGGCAGCAGCCAGCACAGCCAGAGTGGCAGCGACACGGGCAAATAGCCATCGCCTTGGCCCTACATCCTGCTCTTGCTCCTGCTCCTGCTTCTGCTGCCCCTCGTCCCCCGAACACGCACACACAACTATTCCAGTGTAGTTTTAAGCTCTGTACATAGCCGGAGAACCCGAACCCGAAGCCGAATCCGCCACCGGGCCACCGGCCAATCAAAGTGTACATCACATGCGCAGGCAGGGCAGTCCTGCCTGCCTGCCGTTTTATCGTGTTAATATTGTATTTAATAGTCGAATAAGTACTGCTGCGGTGTAAACATTTTTATAATTCTTACGTCAGTGCGTATGTATAGCAAAGTAGAAGTCAATCCCCATCCCATCCCTCCCTAATCGTTTCATTGATGAGCAAATAAATCCTGAAAATATAGTGAACAATTTTTATTTTATGTATAGAATGCTATTTCATTATTTGTAATGTTTGGTATGAATTTTGCATTTAAAAAGGGTAGTTTCTGCAATTTCTCCACTCATTTGTGGATAAGAGCTTAAAGTGTTAAGTCTTAGGTTGCATAACTCTGAGCTTGAGAAGTGATTAGTTACTTAAGGTTAGGCTGCAGCCGGTGCCGCATTCCGTGTGGTCAAGTTTTGAGTATCTGGACTGACCACTTGCTGCCTGGAGTACCTACGTCCTGCCAATGCCGCCAATTGTTGCTGTTGTTGCTTCTGATCGGCAAAGGGCTGACCACCGCCCTAAAGTAGAAAGTCCGGATTAAGAATCGGCCAAAGTTGTGGGCAACTCCGAGTTCTTCTTGTAACGAAAAGGAAATACAATTATTTTTTGGTTGGGCATCGGAACTAATATCCAATAAAAATATAAGACTTACAAAATTCTTCCTATTTTCTCCATGGGAAAATTTCAGAGCTACCAAAAGGGGTTACTTTTCACTAAAAGTCCGCCAAAGACCTGTCTCGATTAAAAAGTAAAAAAATACACTTAATTTTGCACTTCTTTAACCGCTCGCTCCCTCTTCCACACTTTGCCTGTAATGTACAAGCAACGAAACAACACCAGCTTATAGGTTTCGTTCAGCAACAAGCGAAGAAATATTTTTCAAAAGTTCGATTGAGGTGGCCTTGCCCCTTGTCTCGAAACGAAATGCTATCAAACAAACATTCTGTGAAAGCTTTCACATTCAGTCTAAACTTACGAGTCGAAGGGTAAGGGAGAGTCTCCCTTAGCCAAAACTAAAATCGGAGTCAAAAAAAAAAAAAATTATACAAAAAAAAAGTTTACAATTTCTCAAAATTTTTACTCGAAAAATTGTATTGTTTAGTTTTATATAAAGAAACATTTCCGGGTCACGAAACCAAAAAAGGGTAAAATTATTCAAAATTTCCGGTGGAGTATTTGCATTATTTCCTTTTCATATTAGAAACGTGAAGATCTGAGGGAAATCGGAAACATCGAAGTAAACCACCGAAAGCAACCTGATCCTAACCCACGTACCCATTGCGAAACCTGGAAGAATGTCCTCGAACTTTTACCCAGTGGCTCTAAATGCTGTGGTGAACAAAAGGGAAAAGTACTCAATGGTAAGACTGCTCATATTCGTCAACGAAACATTGAATTGTAACCTTAAGACTGTGGTTTATTGCCAGGTCCCCCAGAGGATGTTTCCCAACTCGATTGCAATTAACAAGTAAAGATGTACACCTCATCTACCTAAGACTTCCAGTCAAATTACAAACTATTGCAAGTTTCAATGAGCTACAGGTTGCGCAATAATCGTATATTCCGTCGGAGGACCTTATGAAGGGGCGAGGCCATCTGGACTTTTGTAATTGGATAATCAAATTTTATTTGACCATCAACGAAGAGCGGGACTATAACCTCAAGAACAAGACAGCAAGGAATATCTCTGCAATTGGACCTGTCAGACCTGGGGCAACTGAAACCCGGAGGCCTCAAAAGCCATGTCAAACCCTCTCAAAGGCGTAGTAATTGGCCTAATGGAGTCAAATCGGAATTGGTGAAGAAGGTTCTGTCCAAAGCCAATTACAAAATTCTAAATGGCCTCGCCCCTTCATAAGTTCCTCGCTCGGAATATATTGCGTAACCTTTAGCTTATTAAAACATGCTTGCAAAAGTTTGTAATTTGACATGTCTTTTGAGGCCTTCGATTCCCAGTTGCCAAGATGCTGGAGGCAATGATGCCGGACGAGTCGATCCCTTCGCCTATGTACCCCGATGGCGAAGCTTGTCTGCAAAAAGTCTCGCCTGTGAAGAAATCCCTCCCTTGGAAATCTATACTTTTGAAAAAATAAAATAAGATTTAATTGCTCTAAATGAAAACATTAATCAAGTTTTAATCTTAAAATATGGTAATAAAAAATAAGAAACATTTGGAATTAAAGCTAATTTTAATATACTATTCTTTCCCTTAGCTTTACTTAGTTTAAGCCTAAAAATATTATTCTAAAGTCTCTGAGAAGTTCTCACATTTTATTATATTTTTTTGTGTCATTTTTATAACGATTTTATCTCAATTTGATTGGCCATTTCATTCTATGTAGAAACAATCAGCTGTGGAAAATTTTCCATCAACTTTGGAAACGAGTTCCCCTTCCCGGCGATATCTCTCTGGATTCTCTGAATTATGTGTAAGCTAGCATGCTGCTATATATGATCAAATAAAAACACCTCTTAACGAGATGAGATTGAAGTGACGATGGCACCTTCAACTTCAAAAGTTTCTAATATCAAATTTTGTGACGATTAATAGAAACGTTAACAAAAATAAATTAAAAATAATTCAACTAGTTTCTAATTCGACACGCTGCTCTTTAGTTTCCAGGCTAGGTATTTTATAGCTTAGTGCCGAAAACGAAACTAGTTGAATTATTTGTAATTTAATTGTAATTTTCCCAGATATGTGTTATATACCAAAATTTGAGCAATCTTGAGTGACTATCAAAATCGTTGGAGCCATTTTTAATAAAACTTTACAAATTAAAAAAAAATTAATTTGAATTATAAATTATATATTATATTAAGATAAATTATGTCAAGGCAAAGATATTATTGTTTCTGTAGCTTTAGTCGTTTAGAAGTTATGGGCGCGGAAAATCTAGCTTTTTTTAGCCGTTTTCCCGCCCAACAAGCGGGAAAACCAAAAAGTGGTAGAACAAAATTTGTTAAGCTCGAGCTGTTTAATGAAATAAAAGTGGTTCCAGGACTCTAAAACAAATAAATCGACAGACAGACAAACACAAGGACAAACGTTCCCATTTCGGAAAGGCCGTTAAAATCTTGTTTATTGAATATCTTTTGAACGGGGTATCTGATCAGGATGATTGAGATGCCATTTGACGCGTATTTGAAGCTAGATCACTACAACTCCCACTTTCCCACTTTCACTCCCATTTCTCCTGAACTAATCCGTTTTTGAAAAACCTTAGTATGCACTTTCAAAGAGGTTAACAATACCTTTCGATCAAGATAAAAATGGTTCCGATCGGACTATCGTAGCAGATTTTCAATTCTACGGCTTCATATAGTAGTTTCCTTGCACACCACAGTCTCGGTGCTCATCGTCACTACGTGGACTACCGTCCACAGTGATTATTTCAATTCGTTTTTAAAAACGAGATTATCTCTTTTAAAATCAAGAATACTCATTCTCAAAACACCGTACTCAATATAAGAATTCATCTTCCTTTTAAGAGCATAAAAACTAATATTGAGAACGTTGAGAACGGTTTTATATTTCAGTGTATCCGATTTATTTTCTAATTAAGTCCGCCCAGAAATATGTCGCCCGACATAAGCTCACAAGCCATAGAAAAAGAAAACCACAGGGACTACCTTTCTCGTGCTTTATGTATTTCACGGATTATTCCATGTAAAATATTCCAAATAAAACAAAATTCCAATGATACTTGGAATGAAATCAAATTAATGCCAACAACTAGATGATGCCTGAAACGAGAGAAGGGTTCAGGGCCCCTGCAGGCGCCACTAGTTGATCTCATATACTCACCCTGCAGCTTGGCCAGCTGCTCGGTGGTCATGACGACGGGCAGCTCCTTATCGATGGCGCTGCCGGGGGGAGTCAGAGTCTTCACCAAGCTGCGTTCGGCTGCGATCGGGCCCATATAACACTTGCGCATTTTGAGGTACTGCATCCAGACATTCGATATTCCCTCCTCCGAGGTGACATCGCCGCGACCGCCGCCGGCGGCATTGCGAACACTGAGATGTCCCTCGTTGATGAACACTTGACGCGTAATGTGAAAGTGTCTGTTGGTGATGTAGATGTTCGACGGAACGGGCGGCAGCTGCATAGTCTGCGTAGAAAAGGTACAATACAATTAAGAAATAGAAGGCTTTGAAAGATGTATGGTTTAGGATGGATTCTAGCTCAAAATACTAACAAGTAAGAAAGCTAAAGTCGACTGTGCTCGACTGTGAGATACCCGGTACCTAAACGTGTGCATTGTACATACATTATAATAGTCTACTTCGATACTTCTTACAATAAATCGCCTCTCGAATTAATGTCATACATATGAATGATACATTTTATAGGAACACATAAAACCCCGCTCGATCGGCGGAAAAAAATGAATTATGTTATTTTTTGTCATTTCTTGCTCTATTCTTTTGTAATTTCTTCTGCAGTTGGCGCCATTATATCGCACGGCCAAGGCTCGAATAAGCCACCTGTCGGCTACAGCTTGCAACAGCAAAAGCAGTGCCTTAACCTTATTGCATGTTTATCATCCGATTTTACTGAAATTTTCCGTCCGTTATTTAACGCTAATTTATTTTATCTATTAACTTTAACCCGAAAGTAACGAGAATAGCTTATTTAACGTTTTTTATGACAAACTTGATCTGCGTGCAACAGATTCCAATGTTGTCACCAAATTTGGTAACTCTAGCTCTTATAGTCTCTGAGATCTGTTGTTCCACACGGACGGACAGACGGACATGGCTAAATCGACTCGGCTGGTGATGCTAATCAAGAATATATATACTTTATGGGGTCGGAGATGCCTCCTTCTGCCTGTTACATACATTCTCGGTTGGCACTAACTCATAATACCCTTGTACCGGGTACCGGGTATAATAATTTTGGTTTCCTATTAGAGTAAAGCGTAATGATTATGCGTGTTATATAGAAACCTGTTTCTGTTGCACATAGCGCATCAAATTCTCGTTGATCAGGTGTGCGTTGCAGCTGCGCATGTCGGCCAGCATGCCCTCCAGCTGGTCGTGTTTCTCGCTCAGGGTGACCACCTCACCGTCCAGCCGGAGCTTGTCCGTCTCGCACAGCTGCAGAGTCTGCTCCCACTCGCGATTCATAGCCTTGATCTCGTTGAGATGGTTCTGGCAGCACAACATGTGCTGGCTAAGATAACGCTCGGAGACCTGCACCACCTTGGCCAGGCCGTACAAAAAGATAAAGAACCACACAAAGCTGCCGAAGATTTCAAGGAAGCCACAGTCCTGGCTATCGCGTATCTCGTCGAATCCGAAAAGTCCAACCATCGAGGTGGAGCTCCACTGCACTCCGATCACGGTCGCGGTAGAGTTCTCCATTTCGTAGCGTTCTCGAAGTGTATTTGTTGAGTTTATTTTTGTGAGAGACGAGTGATGTTGAAATCACTTTCGAATTTAAGCAAGGTCGGAGGCGATGTCAACTGTCTACTATCCGGCTACCAGCCTTCTAAGATTGAAAGCGCTTACTTTCCGATTACTTTAGCAACGGTTGCTTTTCCAGACTTATCTATAAATTCACTTTGACTTTAGGCTATGTTTTTACTTGGGCAACATTTAGCATTGTGGCATCTTGGAGGAAAATGCAGCGTTCATGCTAACTGTCTTGAAAAACTTCGGAATTTTGTACCTACCAAGAGGAATACATTACCCTTTATGGAGTATACATTACCCTTATATCACCCTGAAAATGTACAAAAATTCCAGAGACAAGCCAATAAAGTATGTACCCAAAATAATTGCGCTTTTAATAAAAATCCAACATATTTCTCACTTACGATAAAGGTAACTCAAAAACATGTCTATTGAGTTATTGATGCAGATATCTGTATGTATATATTCGCTAAATTAAACTAAAACTTTAGCATGATCATAGCTTACACCAAGTCTCTGCATGAGTAGAGGATGGTTTACGTAAAATGAGAACATTCAATGGTTTTTCTTCTTAATTATTTTCTTTTCTAATTTGCGATCTAGTATGTAGAAGGGGCCATCCTTTTATCTGAATGCTAAGATTATTGTTTGACATAAAATACAACTTGGAGTGTTAATATTTCCAACACAAATTGTGCAAAATGCTAAAATAGAATTTATTTATTTATTTTTTTAATATAAAATACCAGAACATAAAATGATGGGAACTGAATTGACATAGAGATGAAAAAATGGCCCCCACTGAGCGACCCAACGATACATTTTGATTTCTTTCTTTTTCGTTTTAATGTTGATTTATATGCTTATATAAGATGCATGTCAATGTGACATAATTATTCATATAATTCCATTACATCGAATTATTTTCTTCAGTTTCATGCGTTTGGCTTTTGAATTTCGCAACCAATATTGGTAAGTGATCGTTTCTCTATATATGTATCTATGTATGTAGAATTGAAAAGCGTACGATAGTAAGGCAAAGCAAAAAAAAAATATGATATGCAGCCATAGTATCAATTCCACTTCTGCAAGAGTTCTCCAAAAGTTATATTGTACGGTCCATTTAATTCCATGAAAGTCTTGCAAAAGTCTGGCGGAAGTTAACTACATGAATTATGACTGATAACTCTGTATCTTTAGCTTCTAATATATACCGCTATGATTCTCTAGTGCAGTTCGACCCCCTGAACATCATCTATACGAAATAAAACATTTGATTGTGGAATAAATTTTTGTTTTTAATTTTTGAATATTTTCTTCTTTCTTTTTTCTTCTTTTTTGTTTTTTTCGAGGTATTTACAAGTTTTATTTTATTGTATACATCCTAAGTTCTGATCAATTTCTTCATCTAAACACGGACTGTGTGTATTTTATAGGCTATTCAGATCTAAAGGTTTAATTTGAGTTCAAATGGCTAATTCTGTGAAACATATCTAAACTATGTATTGGCTAGAGTCCTGCACAAGTGAACCTATGAGTCTTAACAAGACTTTAGCTACCTTTCGTATGTTTTCATAATTAAAGCTCTCTCTGTTTATTATAAAATTGATTATTAGAGAGCTTGGCCTTAGATGTTACCGGATATAGTCTGTTCTTTTGTTTTTAGCTAGGAAGATATTAAAACCAAGTAACTAAGAAAGGACTAAGCTGTAAAACTCATAGAAAAAGATGAAACAAGGTAACTTGAGCTAGCTTCAAATGGTTCAATATCTTTTAATTATTACTATTATCAAGTGAAAAAAGAAAAAACCATCGCCTCCACATGTTCATAGTTTGACACTTCAATTGAAATGTGATATGTAATAGGAAGTATAATAGACCTTCAGGTTTGCCACATTCTCAGGCTGATTTGTATGCCTTTCTCTAAATTTGAAATCAAAAAATACTAGCTACACTCGGGAAGGACTCTAGTGAGGGCTTTCAGCGTCCCAATTAGGGAAATAAAGGCTACAGAAAATGATGTTGCTCTTGAAGCTGCAGAGGAGATTCAGACTAGCGCTCATTTGGCAGGAAGACAAGGGGCCATAATAAGCGTTTCGGGCAGTGACACGGTCATTACTAATCTTTACTAATCTTCTATTTTCCATATACAATAATATAATAATATAATAATATTTGGCTTTAATAGAAATGAGAGACGACGCATGTTTGTACGAAAACTAATCATCTACCTTCCTTCGAAATGCATCAGATACCTGTTTTCAATATTCAAAATCGAACTTGATTTTGCGAAACCACACATTAACATTCATATTTTCATTTTATATAAATAATATTGTTTGTTATTTGTTGTTGTTGTTGTTGTGAGTACCTTCCAGCTTCAAAAACGTTTGATTACAAATTGTAAAGAATATTTTGGCACATGGAAAACAATGTGCAAAAATAAGTGCAAGTGTGACGCCTCAATAAAAGCCTGTTACGGGTGTTAAGGGTGTTAAGGGGAATTTGTCTCTTATTTTTCGGGTAACAAAAGTCGTGTAGGTTCCTGCCTATAAAACGAGTCCTTGATTAGTTGAGGTAGTTGATCAGATCTCGACACATAAAGCAGGTAAATTTCTCTGGAGTCCAACTGGATCAGAAAATAATAATGGTACTCTCTCGTATATATCAACGAAAAAAAATTGCTCAAAATCTTGTAAATCAACATTTGAATTTTACTGTTTTTGTGTTTTCTTTTTTTCATTTGGGTATTTTTCGATTTTCGATTTAAGTTTTTTTTTTTTTTTAAGGGCAATGTCTCAGCAGCGCTATCTAAAATCTAAGACCTCTTATTGTTTTCAGTTTTCTTTCGCATTTGTTTTAAAATCTCGTGACTAACTTTTATGTTTTTTTTTTGTTTTTTTTTTTGTTTCTTTTTTAACGCTAATCATGAATTCTCTGTTAACTTTTTGCTGTTCATTTAATTGTAGTTTAAAAATTCGTTACATCTAACTTGCTTTTGTATTCAACTTGCACGCGCTTTGTTCTTGTAACTTCGGAGATAGTTATATATTGTTTTTCGTATGCATTTTGCTGTGTGTGTATATCTTCTGACTACCCTTGGTTTTTCTATGCTTCTTCCTAATACCTATTGTTTGATTTTTAATTTTGTTTTTTAATTTAATTAGCAGTACGTTATATTCGGGTTTCGTTGCCACGTTGAGACTGCATTTCTTGTTGATTTGCTTTCTTGTTTTGTTTTTTTGTTTGTTTTTTAATTTAAAAATAGTTAACTTTATACTTTGTTTTACACATTCTCATTGAAGCTTATATTTGTTGCTTTGCTCTGCTCTTGCTCTTGCTCTTGCTCTGCTTGTGTTTCTTCCAAATAACATTTGTATTTGATTTAGATAAGGATTTTGCTCGCTCGTTTTTAACGTCGACACTGTGACTGTATCTTGTATATATTTTTCTGTATCTGTTTCTGTTTCTGTTTCTGTTTCTGTATCTGTTTCTGTAACTGCAATGTATCTTCGCGAATCGCCGCAAGCCTGTGTGTATAGAAAACTTTACGCTTGTTGTGTGTATTATGTTGCTCGTGGAGTAGGATTGAATTGTTGTAATTGTCATTTCGACTTTGACTTACTTTTGATTGTGTTTTTAGGTATCAATGAATGCCTTGTGCGATTTCATTTCAGATTAACGTTCGTTCTTGTGTTTAAGTTTTAAGTTTAAGTGCCATCCACCCAGAGTGTCCACTATCCACTATCCTTTATCCTTTATCCTTTATCCACTATCCATTATCCAGCATCACTTTAGCTATACTTTGACCACTTGGAATTGGTGTTGTGACTGGATTACGTATTGTTATAATTTTTTCTATCACAGCAACATATTTGTATACACTATTTCATATATCAAAATTGAACAGTATGGGGGGGGGATCAAAAGTATGGCAAAAAGTACAATATTCTATACAATACAATGTTGGGAAGGTAGGGAATGTTGGGAAGGAAAACAAACATTCAAAAACTGCTCAAATGTTGCATACAGACTATTTTCGAGTACTTAATATATTTCATTATTGTGTGAAGCCGTATATATGTATATGTATGTCCTTAGACGTTTTCTCTTCGCGATCTCAAGTCGAGTTGGGAGGCTGGGAAGCTTGGGAAGGGAGCCCTTAACGAGCTCTTCGCGAGTAAGAAACCTCAGCTTGTGGGGGGGCAACTTATGTATGTACAGACAATTATTGTACCAGCTTGATTTTATTATTTATACAAAATGCATTCACATACGTACATACGCATTATCTGAACTGATCATAATACTCTTGATAACCATCAGACACATCTTCGGAAATATGAAATTATAAAGAGCAACACTGATCTACGCCCCTTTTCGGCTTTTCTTTTTCTTGTTTCTCGATTTTTGTTTGTCTTGATTATTTTCTTATGATTTTCTTTTTGATTTGCGTCATATACTTATGTATAGATTTCACAAAAGTACGACCCATGCGAGTTATTCCTTCCTTCTCCTTTCTGTCGTAGTAGTCACCTCCTCCCGGTTCATTGTCCTTTTCGCTGTACTTCCGCTTCCGCTTACGGGAACTGCAATGAACGCACAGTCTGTAAAATCGCTTCTTTGTTGAAGTTATCTTTATGTAAGACTCACAATAAAATGCGGCGCTGAGAATAGTACCGCTAGGGTTGCAATAATAGTAAATAACGTGAAAATAATAAGGCACAGGCGGTCGACGACCATGGCTGCAAACTTCCAATCTCGTGTTATGTCGCCCGTCTCGTCCTCCTTTTTAAGCTGCAAAAATATATAGTGTGAATAGTATATATGGTTAAAGTTAAAGTACATCCCTACAAGATGCGACCTGTTTTCTATCGATTACTGTTTCGATCTGAACAAACTTGTTCCATCACCACATGTTTTTTGAGAAAATAAAGTCGCATCTTATTTTAATCGAGAAAGTTCACATTTATATTTATATAAATTTAAATTTTTTAATTTTAATTCAATGTAAGAAATGTTTTTTTTTTTAATGTGTAAAAGTATAGGAACTTGGAAAATAGTGATACAAAAACAATGGAAATATTTTATTGAGAAATACCAAGGCTTATAATCAGGTTAGTGAGTTCTAAAAACTATATATAAACACCAAAACCCTCACCTGATCCGTTATCCAGCGGAGTTCCTTAAGTATCAGCGCCAGCTCGTACTCAGCTGAGGAGCTCAGGCAGGTGTGAGAGATGGCCTCGTGCATACGCGCCTCGGCAACAGGTCCCACGGGTCCAACGGGTCCCACGCTGCCGTCATCCCCCTGCCTGTGTGCGGTATATTAACTCACATTACAGTTCTTTTAAGCCATAGATGGGCACCAAAAGTTGGATGTCGGAGCCCAGAAAGAATAACACTCGATATATTTTCGTTAGACTTCTAAGTTGGTCCAAAGAAACCGGATTTTGTTTCCTCCACGACTATCGATAACATTTTATATGACTATATAGGAATGATGGTAATGGAACTTACAAAGCAAAGGCTTTATGAACGATGGCAATGGAACAAAATGTGTAACGATTTATGTACAAATTGAAAACAAGTTGGTGGTGCCAAGTCTTAACAATCAAAATTAGTATTCTAAGAGTATTAAATAATCTTCAAATATGTGAAAATAATAATCGGAAGGCCTCACCTGTACAATGTCCTGAAATATGTCGGCTGGTGCGGCAATGTGGCGCTGGCACACCGATGGTTGCACCGAAAATCATCGTCTATATCTAAGACATTCGCCAGCAGCGATTTCGAGGATCTTCAGAATGGAGAATTAAGAATTCCCGAATACCGAATGAAGAATACAGAATGCAGAATAGATAGAAATATATGTACATATAGAGAGTCAGAGAGCAGCGGGCAACTGGGACTTGGGGAAATGCTAGAGTCTTAAGGAATACTAGAGAGAGACTGTCGTCTGCGGTTACCTCTCCTTGAGCTCAACGTTCTGAATCTGTTGCTTTTTGTCGCCGGCATTCGATGAACTCGACGACGAGGGCGGCGGCGGGCATTCATAGCCAACCTGTCCGGGTCTTTGCATGCGCAATATGCAAGGTAACCAATAAAGGAATATTACTCTTATCTGTGTGTGCGAGTTCGATAGAGAGACGGAGTGTGGTTGGGTAATGCGGTTAAAAATAATAGCAATAAGTATTTTTTAGAGTTTGTTTTTAATTTGAAGGCAGTTTATGTCATCATTTTTTAGTTTTAGTTTCGTTTCATTTATGTTAAATGTTCGTTGTTGGTTTTTTAAATGTTTTTGTTGATAATTTCATTATTAGTTGTTGTTGAAGCGACGCGATTGTTGTTGAATATATAATATATACGCATGACATCGAGGATGAGCAGAATGAGAGGTATTTAAGTTTGGGGATTATTTATCGTCAGATATTTATCGATTATTTATTAGCACATTGTTCGTTGTTGGGAGTGGTGGTGAGTTTTGGTGAGTTTGTTGGTGAGTTTTGTTGGTGAGTATGTTGGTGAGTTTTGTTTGTGGGTTTTGTTGGTGTATCATGAGCGAGTCGGATGGTGAATGTTGAGTGTTTCGTTGGTGTTCATGTGATCGACTCGTGCATTTGCCGTTGTTTGTTTGATTTTGGTTTAGTTTTTTGTACGAAGATTGTTCATTTTTTTGTTATTGATTTGTTTGTTTGGTTAAAATTGTTCAAGTGGCAGGGAGAGACAGAAAGATACACATATGTAGAAATAGAAAGAGAGATATATAGAGAGAGAGTTGAAGAGGCAGTTGGCAGAGTTTGCGTTGGAAGAAGAGTTGAGTTGCCGGTTTGCGTAGTTGTTGTTGTAGTTGTCGGCCAGAGTTTTGGTTGAAAAATAAAAATTGTTGTGTAAGATTATTGGTGCTGTTGCTGGCAGAGACGCTTCATAAGTAAGTAATAAAGTAAGTAGTATGCGCATATTAATTACGAACGAAAAAAGAAATAAACAAACAACTAGGAGAGCTTCGTAGCACGATTAAATATAACAAATCAAGTAAATCATTTTAAATAGGGGCATCAGCACATATTTTTTTGATTTGGCATTCAAGGAGCTACTGGAGCTAAAAATTCACTTTGGGATTTGGCTGAGAATAAGGCTCAAGAAATTGTAATTCCTATATATATTTTTTTTCTTTTTTTTAAAGAAATATTTTTGATATCAATCTCCTTCAATTTTAAAAGATGACGAAGTTATATATTCGCAAAAATATCATGCATCATCTTGGAAATACAAATAAGGAAGTTAGGTTCGGCAAGCCGAAGCATTTATACCGTCGCAGGCATTAAAAATAATTACTCAGCTAAGGGACTTAATAAAAATGTTACATGTTTAACCAATAATGGAAATTAGAACAGAACAATTACTTAACGCTGCTTTGGCAGTTAGAGGAAGTAGAAAGTTCTTAAATGAAAGTAGCGAGTAGCGAGTAACGAGACGGACGGATTAACATACAAAATATGTCCTTCACTGCATTAACCATAACATGATTTACGTAAAAGTAAACGATCATGTAGCTTGCTCTGATTTTAATCGATTTTTAAACGAATGAATATGAGTTTTTCATCTGCGATGCAGGAATTTGTTCCAAGCAAAAGCTTTCCGTTTTTCTATACTTAAAAGGCAGTGCACAGTTTTGATTATATCGAGGATTGCTTGATATCGCGAAAAGTTCCCAAAGTAAATTGGAAATTGAATTGAGATACACGGGAATTTTGCAAGCACTGCTCTTTAATACCGAGATGATATTTTAAAATAGAACCATTTAAAAGGAATAAAATGAAAGAAGGAAATCCATTGAATTGTCAATCATATATTAATAATATTGGTTAGGTTTTTTTGTGCCTGCAATATATATATATATAAAGTATACGTTATTGTGTTTTTGATATTTGTATGAAGGCGTTTGAGATTCGGTTTCCATTTTTTTTTTGTTTAGTTCAATATTGTAACAAGCTGAGTGGCGTTTCTTAATTTGGTTTTTAGTTCGCTGAACACTTGTATGCAGCTGGGAGGAGGATTAGTTGTAGTCTCTCATGCTTTTCTCGGGTATATCTTCTTGCAAGTCCGTGGGTGAGTTGGTGTAACTGAGGTTGGGTGACTTATGATCGAAATGTATAGGTTTATGCGTACTTATGTTTGTTGTTTTTTTTTTTATTAAAAGTATCCTAGCTATTTACAAACAAATAGGTTTAAAGTGATTCGTTTAGTTTGGATAAATAAAGATAACATACGTATAGAAGTATGTTTTAGCAGTGGAATAATAAATTAATTTGAAAAGATAAGATCTGTATATGTCTTGAAAAATATGGAAAGGAAATTCGTTTGCTTTTTGTATATATTTTTTTTTTTCGTTTTTTTTTTTTTTTTTGTACAATGTAAGAAAGTAGTTAAGTTAATTTGAATGTAAAAATATTACCCATTCACTCATTTCATGCGTATCTGGATTTCTATGATGATAATTGAGGATAAGTATGGTTGACACAACTGATGAGGCCACCATAAACATAATGCAATTGAAATAAGTTCCTAGAAGGACACAAAAATTACACAAACTTGTAGTAGTTGTTCGATTCGTTTTCAGTTNGTTCTCGCTTCAATTGGCGAGTAATTTCCTTCAGACTTTGAGTTATTTTCATTTATTTATGTACAAGTATCACGAATATTATCGGGGAGAGTTTGAAAAAATTAATCGTGCTTATAGGACTTATTATTTGACTTTATTTTATGTACAAGTATTAGAAAAAACGTATTTTTCGGAAACGGGAACTGGGCTGTACGTATGTAAATGTTGTAAACAAAAAACAAAGCTCCTGATATTTTCAGTCAATCAAAATTGTCTTAAGCACAGTTAGACTTATGTATTAGTTTACAGTTAATTTGGAAATAAGACCAAAATATGTGTATATTCCTAGAAAACTACCTAGACG
This sequence comes from Drosophila lacteicornis, assembly GCA_008044355.1. Classification (NCBI taxonomy): domain Eukaryota; kingdom Metazoa; phylum Arthropoda; class Insecta; order Diptera; family Drosophilidae; genus Drosophila; species Drosophila lacteicornis. Next base: position 57,593 of record VNKF01011471.1, read on the forward strand.
TAAGCTGATGTATGAGTGTGCATACCAACTCTGCAAACCGTTCGGCGATAGTTCGATAAATATCGATAAATGCAGGGCAGGGATGCCCTGACTTGGCGAAAATGTTTGCAGGGAAGGCAGAGAATGCTCAGACGTAACTTGTAGGCTTAGGAGTGTTGTTATTTACTTGTGAAAAGGTAAAATTAGTAGAGAAAACACAAATTGAAGCAAGAGTATTAGAGGAAAAGTATGTAACAAGGCATAGCTGTTGTGTTTTTGGTACGAATTTAGGATTATTTTACACGTAATTACTGGTCCTGCCAATGCCCTGATCCCTGATTTCACTAATGCCCAGCCAAAAACCCGACCCGTTGGTGGCCTAACTCTGGAAATCCTAATTCTGGAATTGTAGCCCATTTCAAAGCATTCTCCAGCTGCAAATCGGCGTATATATCGTATATATATCCGACTGGCTGGATTTTGAACTGGACTACGCGTAAGCTGGGTTTTGCCTGAATTATTTTAGTCGTTTAGTGCACAACCAATTATCCGCAATCATCATTTTTGGTTAAAAATCGAGATCTAATTGGTAATTTTCTCAATTGTTGTTGGTCTAGACTTATGAATATATATATATCTGTTTTCATTGTAGTTTCACTATGGTCTGTTGTTGTTTTTTTGGTTTTTTTTTTGACGTTGTTGTTCGTTGTTAAGTTGGGAATTTAGACTTGGGTGAGATACGGCTTTAATGAGGTTCAATCAAATGATATTTATATAATTTACTTGTTTTAATTTAGGCGTTTGGTTTATAGTTAATATTAGATGTCATTTATTTATATATTATGCGCAGCGGATGACGAACGAAAAGTAAATGGCTTTTTATTTTTATCGATAATGAAAATGATGCGATGGCAATTTGAAGACTCTACGAATTCCTCGCCGGATGATATCCAGAATATGTTTGTTTGGCTATATTGTATAAATATATTTTATTTAACCAGCTTCATCAATGGATTGAGATTGAACAAAAAAAATCATATAATAATGTGGCTGATTCTCAGGGACAGAGACTGTTTTGAAATCCATGGTGTGGTCGTGGTCGTGGCTTTTCGGGGCATGGATGTTAACGGTTTTGGCAAATGTGTTTCTTGGGGCACACACGTTCCAATAATCGATCTAAGAGAAAACATGGGGCAATGGGTATTGAGTGCATTTCGGTTTGAGGGCTCCGAATGATCATCGTTGATCGTTGATTGTGGCGTAAATGCGTTTCCAAATAACATTCCCATCAAAAATCGCCATGGATTAAAAATCAATTTGAAAAGGCATCCGAGTGTATGCTATGAAAATGATTTTCGATAGGGCCTTCAGTTCCGATTGGTTTTGTAAAACGACAAACAACACATAAGTATATACGCGTATATACAACTGCTTACATATATGCTCCTGATGCGTAATGGTTATTGGTTTTTGGTTTTTGATTTCTGATTTTTGGTAATTTTTGGAGACAACAAAAATGTATATATAGTTCTACTATGGAAACGGCTGGCAGGTTTACCAATTTAACCAATATAGGACAAGCAATACCAAAAAGTATGTTAGTTTTGAATTATATATAGATCATGGTACCGAACAAATTTTGGATTCTTTTCGGGGGGCTTGGATTTATATGGTACGAGTATCTGGCGTCGTGTTTGATTTACAAGTGTGGAAGGAGGAGATTCTGCTAGTGGCTGGGAGTATGATACTGTGTACGAACTTATTCGGTGGGAGGAACAGCACAATCACATTGTAAGTAACACAATAACAATAATAATATTATTGTTCTACCACACTACGTAGCGATTAATTAAAAAAATCAAGTGAAACTAAACTGTCTCTTTTAGAACGAAACTGAGAAACCAAAAAACAAACACAATCATTCAGTAAAACGCTCATACAAAGCTGGAAAATATATGTAGTATACAAAATATTAGCAAGTGGGTGGATCTGGTTCTGGCTCTGAAAAGAGAGGCCCGTCGATTTATCTGATATACATATATGATGAAAAATCCTATTGATGGCATTTAATAAAACTAATGTTTGCACCAGGCTTCGTAAAAGGAAGTAGAAGCTCATCTACGAACTAGGGCAAAATCTAGGATTAATCTTCTTGTTTGAAAGAACTCATTGGTTAAAGCTTTGCCTCTCACTTCCTTTATATATTTCCGCAAGATTACATTTAAATGAGAGTTTTGAAGGGACTTACATTTTGTTCTTTCCAAAAAAAAACAATAGGGAATCCGAAGTTTTATTTTTTAACGGGTGACTGAGCATATTCACCAATGGCATCAACAGCAATTTCACCAATGACTTTTCCAATTCACAAATGAAATAATGGAAGAAGTCACTAGCTCTGTTTGGTAGTAAATTTGCTTATTTCGCTTAGGAATTTGGGTCTAACATGTATTATACTTTCACCAATGGCATCAAAAGCAATTTCACCAATGACTTTTCCAATTCACCAATGAAATCATGGGAAAAGTCACTAGCTCTGTTTCGTAGTAAATTTGCTTATTTCGATTGGGAAATTGGGTCTAAAATGTATTATACTTTTACCAATGGCATCAAAAGTAATTTCACCAATGACTTTTTCAATTCATGGTGAATTAGAAATCATGAATTGAAATCATGGGAAAAGACACTAGCTCTGTTTCGTAGTAAATTTGATAATTTCGCTGGGAAATTGGGTCTAACATGTATTTTACTTTCACCAATGGCATCAAATGCAATTTCACCAATGACATGTACATTCACCAATGAAATCATTGGAAAAGTCACTAGCTCTGTTTCGCAGTGAATTTGCTTATTTCGATTGGGAAATGCATTCACCAATGGCATTAAAAGTAATTTCACCAATGACTTTTCCAATTCACCAATGAAATCATTGGAAAAGTCACTAGCTCTGATTCGTAGTTAATTTGCTTATTTCGATTGGGAAATTGGGTCGCTTATTTACGTAATATATCTGAGATCTATGGTTTAAAAAACTGTATTTCGGAATGGGACATGTATTCTTAAATAGATTTCGAAAAAGATGTTACAAATTCGTATGAATTGTAATATACATTTGATAGTTTTTAGTATTTGTGGTAGAACAACATAAAAATTTTATCTGTAGCGCGTATCACGAGGATATATGTGGAAAGCAAATCCTCTCAAAAGCAATATGTTCGATGATTCGTAATTCTTAAGGCAAGTACCACACATTGATGGCCAATTTCTATAAATAATATCTACATCTTGGTGCAATCACGTGTTGGGCGTACAAAAAAAGCGTTAGTAAATAGTAAAGTAAAGTTGGAAAAGTGTGGGAAAGTGGGTTTTTTGTTTTGTTTTTTTTTTTTACAAAAAGTATTGCACACATTAATTCGGTTTCTGTATGCAAAAAAGAGCAGAGTTTGAGCAGAGTGGAGCCGAGTTCTTTCTTTATTCTAAGTGTAACCGTTTCGTTGTGAGTAGAGTTCTTTCTTGGTTCTAAGTGTGACCGTTCTCGGTGTGAGTTTTTACATTCTACGTTGAGAACTAGTGGACCTAGTGGATCGATTTACACACCTATCTAATGTATCTACTATGCACTCGTACCGTGTATGCGGTAATGTAAGCATGGTGTTGTTGGTGAAACTTGTGGTGTTTTTTTTTTCTTTTTTTTTTTGTTCTTGTTGTTGTGGAGTGTTGTGGAGTTGCATTTGTGGACTGTGTGGGCTATGTGTGGGGACGAAAGGGATCAAACTGGCTCGGCTGGTTCGGCTGGGACCAGGAACAGCTTGGACCCGCTCAGTCCTTCGTCCTGGTGGGCGGGACATTTGTGCTCCTGCATGCCGACAAGAACATTTTTTCGCTTACATTATGTGGTAGTGGTCCTTGGCAAAAGCTCACTGGCACAAACACAAAGGAACAATGAAAATTAAGACGAAAACAGATACTAATCAAAATCAACTAATAAATAAATTCACATACTCGAAATATCGCAAATGAGTTCACACGACGATATATATATATGTACATTGAGTATATGAGTTTTCTCTTTACAACGAAAACAAGGACTGTCAGTCCACATCGGATATACTTTACTACGGCTACAGTATATGAATAATAGTTAATATTGGCATATAATATTAGAGATTGTAATGTATATTCTAAAACAGTATTTTGGTGGACTGTGACTGTAGTTTATATTTCTTGTTGATGATCTATTTTACATACACTATGCTATGAACAAGGTACTTGATAAAATTGAAGAAAATGTGCAGAGGGAAGACTGAGGAGGACAAGTAACAAAAGGTGCATTAACAAGACTTTCTCGTGTTATAAGGTGGGCATGCAAAAGTTACAAGAGGAAAGCTAGTGGGTATCTCTAAAATCTGTATAGTCAACGGAGAATTTCAAGATCCGAAATGGTTCTACTTATGAGAAGTGCAGCTCTACATTGAGAAAATGACCCGGTAATAATTGTGACTTGAGGTTAAATCTTTTCTATTACTATAATTAACAAAATAAATATATATCCACTATTTTTTGACATAGTCAGTGTTGTCATCAGTAACCTATTGCTGACAGACCTCTACATTCAGCGAAGCTACCACCAGTTTTGGCAAATAAAGATTCTTGGGGATTCTAGCTTGCCAATGTTGAAGAGGCTCCTTGTGTGCTTTGGACTTTGTTAGTTTTATTTATAATTAGTTAGAAAATGAACTACATATGTACATTTGTGATACATTTACTGATCATTACCTATAGAGAACTTTGTTTATATTTTCTTTGTGTAAGAAACCCTATAATCGATACATTCTATATGGGCATTTCCAGGATGGCAAACATTTGCAAGTCATAAAGTGGAAAAAAAAATTATAGAAATTGACATTTTCTTTGACAAGCTTTGGGGATTTGTCGTTTCGAAATTATTTGTAGAAAACTATGCATCGCAAATCATGACATCACAAACTGTACAACATTTTGTATGTTTTGGATGCAAAATAATTGATTATTAAAACGCCTTTAAAAGTAGCTAACAGTGACTAAACTTAAGCTTTTTACTTTTCAGTTTCCAGGCCGATTTTCACATGAAAACACTTTATTCTGTAAATTTGTATTTGGATTTAAAGAAATATAAATATACACATTTAATAGATGTATTTTAGCAACCTTTTTATGTATTAATAAAGAGTTTTGCCGGCTCAAGATCAAAGTTTAAGATTTTTTTTTTTTTTTTTTTTTTTTTTTAAATTTTTGAAAACTTAACCTCGAGCCGGCAAAACTCTTTATACACATTTTAGTTTTCGGTCCTGGTTGACCGTTTGCTGGAAATTCCCATATAGCTTATAATAGCGACCAATGGATGATATCAAAAGTATGATTATAAGAGTATGATCATGGCTTGCTTTTACCCACAGAACAAGGTCACTTTGCATGCCTCCCACTACCAGGACAACATGCAACTTTACAATCTTAACTATCCCATTCAAGGATCACATTTTCCAAAGGCATGCCTATGTGGTTTATGGTTTATATTCACTGACTTGCTACTGGTATGAGTGTATGTACTTATGTGAGTGCTCGGCAAAAAGGAGGACATTTCGTGTGAGAAAGGACAACGATGATGGCGGACCAAATGATTCGATTTATACACATGTATATATAGAATTAGTGATATACCCTATTTTAGGCAGCTCATTTTCAGGCCTTCTTCATGTGTGCCCCAAATTCACAAAGACGAACAAATTTTTGTTTTGCAATGACAACAAAGGCAAAAGGACAAAGTATCGAGAGAGACAACGAAAAAGCGAATGCGATGCTCCTGGACGGCGACACTCGGGTCTCGGGGGGCTGTGCGAGAAGTAGAATGTGGCAAGTTGTTGATGGAATTTGCTGAATGCGTTGAGAGTGCGTTAGTTAAGTAGCGTATTCTTTAGACGTAAAGTATGTTAGGTTCTCTTATTTTTTTCTTTGGTTTTCAAGTGGCTTTAACGGCTTGGCCACGGTTGTACTTACCGAGCAGCGGAACCGCATCGGAGGTTGCCGGCATCGTTTCCGCCACCATGTTGAGGAAGACTGTAAGCGATAGTAAAATAGTAACTCCTGTTTTTTTGTTTTGGTTGGGATCGGGACCAACGATGACGACGATTCGGCGGCGGTGGCATGGAATAAGATCAAATTGAGATTATGTTAGTTGCGTTTTTTTTTTTTTGTTGTTGTTGTGCTTTTCCAAACTGTCGCGAAATAAACACAGACACACACACAAAATATACACAATTACGTTTACGATTACGATTACGATTACGATTACGTTTACGGTTACGATTACGGCAAGACAATACTATGGAACAATAATCCTTCTGAGCGCTCTTCCCTGCGATTGCGACTGCAGCTTGGCATGGCAGATGTGTTTAGTGAGGTTGTCGCTTCCATGATCACGTATACGTTGCCTTCAATAAAAAACTACTACCATATTCTCTGCTCTGAACCTCAAATGCCCCTAGCGAGGTGGGAACCAGCTTAGGGTTATCGGTTCTCGGTCTTCAGTTCGTTTCAGAGATTTTTTTAAATACTCAAGATAGTCGTCGAACATGCACATAAGCACTCAGAATAAAAATCGCCCTGCACAAATTAAGCTCAAAATAAATATTAAAAAAAATTTTGTCATTATGTACTTGATTTAATTTGATAAAATTAAAAGAATAACTCACTTTAAATTTTATTTAGTTTACAAAACGGAAAAAAGATTAGGCCAGAGGACTTTTATCTCTAGTGTTCCCTTCAAACAATTTTTTACTAATATAAAAAAAGACAAAAAAAAAAAAAATCTGGATTCTAGACCTGAATAACAGTAAGGTATTCATGTAATTTTTAAATTAATAAATTGACAAAATATTTAAAATATCCTAAGTGGGCGATTTTTTTTCTGAGTGCCCTCTCCGTTAAATTGTAGAGTCTAGTCACTAGTCACCTGGATTCCACTGACTTCAAGAGCTACAGCAACCAAAGTTGGCAACCAAAACTATAAAATATAACCATGCAAATTGTAAAACAATCGCAAATTGCAAAAGGCAATTGCACTTAGGTTTTAATAGTGGCAAAGACGCGTTAGTCGTAGAGCACAAGGAAGGATGTATGGGTATACATATATTGTGTAAATGCAGTTAAGACATTTTAAGGATAGTTTCCGAAATTATAGGGCACTTGAACGAGTGTTAACCTTGGGTATATTAATCGCAAAAAAAAAAAGTTTTTAAGGCTACAGCCTTGAATTTCTGTTTGAACTTTCTAGTAGAAGGTAAATAGGTGTATATATAAAATAGTCCTGTGAGAACGTTATCATGAAATGTTATTACAATTGAATGACAAACATTTCCGTTCTATTATCTATCTCGGACTCGTACTAACAGTCACCTCAGATGATAAGCAGCTTCTTTTAGGGCAGACGACACGGGTTCGAATCCATTTGTTAACCTTTTAGAACTTTAAGACTTTTAGAAATATTCATTATTTCTTTCTATTCTAAACGCCGCCAAGGGACTTTCTTACCTATTTTACACATATATTTAAGTTAAATTTACTTTATAAGATACGATTTTATAAGTTTGGAAACTTTTCCCTACCATGTCCTTACTATATGCACTTACACGATTTTGAATATACCAAAGAAATGTAGGGAAGCCGACTTTTCCCAAGGACCTAAGACAGGGTCTGAGAGTCCTCAGGACTCTGGAAGGGATTGTTGTGGTGACTAGCGTAACTTGCCGGGCATGCAAAGTTGTAAATTAATTAATCAATAGGTACTACTCGAGAGATGCAGTAGCAATAACTAAAAAATAGAGAGTAACGGATAGTTGGCATTCATTCTGGTTAGTTTTTTTACTAAAGAGAACAAAGAGTCGGCGTTTGGTTTGGAAACTCCTCTAGCGGGGTTCGTTTATTTTATTTTTTTTTAAGGGATTTATGTTATGTTGTAGAGTCGGAGGTAGAATAGAAATAGAGCGAAGTAGAGGCGGAGTAGGGTAGTTCTTGTTGTTGTTGTTGGGGACAACACTTACCAAGCGATAGCTTTTCACCAGAATCTGGTGGTAGTGTAAACCCTAGCAGTGCCATGGAGGCGATCAGTACGCACGGCACAATCAGATTGAAAAAATAGTACAAAGTTTTGCGTCTTATCAAAATGGCGAATGTTATGTCAATATAAGGTTCTGGGCAGCAATTATAGTAGATTTCATTTCGTTTACCGGGCACACCTGATGGGTTTGTTGATTGATTCGATTGGATTGTATTTTTTTGATTGGATTGAATTGGATTGGATTTGGTTGGAGTTCGAGCATGTGCATGGGGATGGGTGGGTTTTCGTTTCGGTGGATTCGTGGATCGGCGGGGTGGTTAGTATGACAGATGACCAGTGGATGGAGTAGAGAAGAAGAGATTAAATACGAGATTAATACAGACATTTACTGCAAACGCAAAAAAAAACATATATGCTGGACCACGACGACGACGACGACGTCTCGCCTGTCACTTCCCATTAATTACTTACCTAACAGGTCCCACTCTCCGTTGGTTATAAAGCTTGAAATGTCGCCACCGGCCTCGTCCTGCAACTGCAGGTCCAACTGCCGAGGATAGAAATGGGAAGTTTTTTGTATATATAAAATAATAAAACGGATCAAAAAAAATATATATCTACAAAATGAACTATAAATTCAGTAAGTATTCGAAATATCTTCAAGTTTTAGGAGTCCAAATTAAGATGAACTCCCTAAATGAGTTGTAAAAAGTGGAAAACAAATATAATATATAAGAAATATGGTAAGGTAGTCGATAGGAAATACGTCCGATCGATATTGTTATCGATAAAGAATAAAGAAGTGCCGGCATAGAGAAAACGAATAATTGGTACAAGAAAATTTAAACTGTACAGTAAATAATTTAAATTAAGAAAAAAAAGCCTAACCGAGGGCTCTAATTTAATGTAAAAACCATAGAAAAATCGACACTACTGTTGCTGCAATATTTTAATATTACCTGAAAACCATCGTAGGTCCACGAGCCAAACTTCATTTCACATCTCTGATCGTCGAATGGAAACCACGTGATGTCTATCTTGCATGTCGATTTGAAGATGCCCGGTGGCACGTACAGGCAGCTCCCGTTATTGCGGACCACTACATTTGTCGCATATGTGCCGTCAAAGCCCTCATCGGCGCTGAAAAAAAGATTTTACGTGATAAAAAGAAAAGAATGGAAATAATGCGTGTGACCAAAGACCAATATAATCACTAAGACTCCGAACGGTCATACATTTGATTTGCAATGTGGAGGACATTTTTCTGCTGGCGACGAAAATCGCATTCTCTCCGCTTGCACAAAGTTGAGGGCGTAAAAATCTAAAAATAGATACCGCATCTACATATGTGTGAGACACAGATCTGGAATTCACCCATCTTAAAGTTCTAATATCTTCGGTGTGACGTTGGCCTCGTGTCAGCTTAAAGCCTGATCTTAACCGTAACTCTTCTCCCTATATATACCAAGAGATTACTAACCTGTTGTACATAAGCACATCCGGCTTCCATAGACGATGTGGTGGAATCCGCAAGTCCCGTACGCCTCCAAATTCACTGGAATTCCAACGCAGATTCATGTCATTCCATTCCTAGAAAAAATCAGTGAAAAATGTTTTAATTTCCCGAATTTAAGCATTTCCCTTATAGCTTTTATTATTTTTAAGAAATCCATAGATCAAAATTATGTTTATCATCTAAGTAAAGAAAATTCTATAAATATTTAATGACATATCCCATAATAATCAAATTTAATTGTCTAAGTCTAAGTCACTTTCTGTGTGGCGCCTCCTGCCGCTTGTAAAGTAACGGCTTTGTGTAAAATATCCTCCAGGGCTGACTTTCTGTAAAATATCCTCAAGGGGTGACTTTCTGTAAAATATCCTTAAGGGGTGACTTTCTGTAAAATATGCTCAATTGACTACATCCCCAATAACCGTGTCATGTAATGTCAAGCCTACACTAAGGCTAAGGCTGATTTATTTACCAAGAAACAGTTGTGAGTCAAAAACCATATACCACAAATTATAATCTATTTATAATTTAAAATGTAAACAATTTTAAATGTAAGCTACTTACCAGTTTCAGCCAAATATTTGTTATTAGCAATTGATTCTTTTCATCCTGTAACAAAAACAATGTAAGTTAGCGTCAAGGGACATACTCGTACAATATATATAGATATATATATTTATTGTTTCATTTTCGATTTAAAATGCAAATATTTGTAAAGGTAACTCACCACATCGATTATCTGCATGAGAGTTAGTCCAAAGCTCAGTTGCAGTGGATCGGATTCATTGACAACCGGCCGTTCCAAGCTATTGTAGTTGTCCAGAAGGGCGTGCAGCAAACGCTTTTCATGGGGGCCAGCCGTGCAAGCTGCAAGTGGAGAGAGAGCGAAACGAATGACAAACAAAATTAATTACATTTAAAATTAGAACAAAAAAGAGCGAGTCAAAAGGGTGCCCTTCTACTCAGTCAAATAAACTAATTGATTGCATCTATAGGAGTGCCTTTGGAGCCTCTTTCAATTTAATTAGAGATGAGAGATAGAGCCTGGAAATTCGCTTAAACAATATCCATGCTATAACAGTTAATTTAATTAATTAATTGTTCGCAAGTAGATCGTATCAAAGTAGTTAGACTTTAGTAGAGCTAAAAACACATACTTATTAAAAGCAAATGATGTTGTTCTTTCTGGCAACAGAAATAAGTTTCTTTATAAGAAATTATCTCAAAGTATTGGATTCAATTTGAGATGAAAGAAGACTCTTATTTCTCATTTCCATGTACGTGTGATCAAAGACCAAAATATCACTAAGAATTCGATCGATCATACATTTGCTTTGCAATATGGAGGACATTTTTCTGCTTGTGTGATTTTATTAGAGATGAGAGAAGCCAAGCAACGAAACTCATACCTATGTCTCATTTCCTTCGAGAGCACTTTGTAAACTATTATCTTAAACGTTCCTTACATTAGTTGCCATTAAAAAATAAATAGAAAATGAGATGAGATAATGCTCAGAAATGGTATACAAAAAGTTTGTTCCAGGCACGGTTCTGACTTTCAAGGTTGTACTCTGCAGGGAGTTTGTTTCTATTTTTTTTTCTTTTATTTATCCTGTGTGTTTCTGTTTCTGTTTATGTTTCTGTTTCTGTTCCTGCCAGGACACACTCACCTGGCAACATAATTAGAAGCCCCAGGCCGTAGACCAGCATGGTGCCGCCGACAGCAGGGACTCTCACTCTCGACAATGTGTGCTGTGGCTGCAGGAAGCTCATTGTGGTTTTGTGACTGAAGCTGAGATAAGATTGTCCTAACGATTCATCGACTGCTCCTAGCGTCGGCTTTTGCTTTAGCGCATAACTCCTGTTGCTGCTGCTGCTACTGCTGCTGCTGCTGCTGGTGCTGCACTGGTGCCCGATATCCAGTAATTGTTTTGGCTTGAAATTGATATTGATATTGGCAGCGACATAGTCTACTTCCGTGTCTTACGCTGCATTCCTGCTCGGGCGTGGATTCGGATTCGCTGTCGATACTGTGCTTGTGTGTGGCATTGGCATGGCCCCTCCTGCCATGGTCGTTAATCTTGCCTCCTTGTAGCGTCGCAACTTGTCCTAACTCAGGCTGCTCCTGCTGCTGCCTCGCATCCGAGCAACTTTGAGGGGACTTGAGTTCTTTTTCACTCCCACCTCCGCCTCCTCTCGAATGGGTCTCGGATTGTTCGCCGTTGCTTCCGTAGATTTCTTGCGGCTCTTGATTGATTTTGTTTCCGTCTTTCCGTCTCGAAAGTGGTATCGGACTAACATCTTTTCCCAGGTGCCATATTCTCAGGCCTGTCGTGTCGGACGCATTTCAAATAGTTATGATTCCAAATCCATTTCGATATTCCTTGATTTATTTTCAAAACCTTTTTACGGTGTGGCAAAAGCTGCAAGAAGAGCAAAGAATTTACAAAATGATAATCAATAGGCGAGGTTATTTTGACATGTCCCTCTGTCCGTTTGTCCGTATGTCTCTCATTCTCTCAGTTATACTTGAAACTTTTCCAATTTTTTTCTTACACCCAAAAAAGAGTTTAACCTTTCTACGCGTTATCCTAAATATATACTCAAGCAGTGTAAGGAGTTTAGTATAGATTTTATACTTCATAATATCAAATGTATACTCAATAGTATAGTTCTTATACTCTACAGTTTAAATTGTGTATATTCGAGTATTATTTTCATACGACCTACATTGAAAATTCGATAACATATCGCGTTAGCAGGAATTTGGTGCACTTTTGTTTATCGCGTTAGTGATTTTTCTCACTTTCATTTTTATACCTTCGTAGTATCAAAATAATAAGCATTTAAGAAATTTTTAATACTCAAGAGTATAGAATTCATGTAACAATAGTATAGTTTCTATGACGATTTTTTTTTGGGTGTACAGTTTTACAGTATAGTATAAGTAGGATAACTATATCACTTAGCTGCCATAGAAAATATAGAAATATTAACACAAAAAATATTATAACGTTGTTATTTTTAAACTTATCAACAATTTCTGCCAGATTTGGTAATATTTTAACTATTATAGAATTTACAACTAGAAAAGCAAGAAAATAAATAGAAAATTTCTGTATACGTGGGCTGCTATATATATTTCTGGCCTAGGCAACACTAAGTGTTGTTAGGTGGAATCAGACATTTCCATTGAAAAGTTCGACATTTTTAAGCATAAACGTACTCAGAACGGTTTGACGTACGACTATCATTTGTGTTGTTTACAGTTACTTAAAAAAATCAATATCGCAAAAAAATGGACTTAACTCGTGAACATTTTCGTGCGATCATTTTTCACAACTTTCGGCGTGGATTATCACGACAAGAGTGCAGCGATGAACTTAAATCTTTGTATGACTATGAAGCACCATCCTATAGCACTGTGAAAAACTGGTACAACGAATTCAATCGTGGCCGAC
>VNKF01011476.1:0-12940 GCA_008044355.1 Drosophila lacteicornis
TATCTTTTGAACGGAGTATCGGATCAGGACGATCGAGGTGTCATTCGACGCGTATTTAAAGCTAGATCACAACAACCTTAAAAATTTGGGGGTTTTTGCTCAACCGGCCCCAATTGCTCCAATTTTCAAAATTGTCAATTTCGCACTTTCACTCTCATTTCTCCTAAAGTTATCAGTTTTTGAAAAATCTTAGTATGCAGTTTCAAAGAGGTTTACAATACCTTTCGATCAAGATATAAATGGTTCTGATCGGACTATCGTAGCAGATTTTCAATTCTACGGCTGTATATAGTAGTCTCCTTGCGCACCACAGTCTCGGTGCTCATCGTCACTACGTGGACTGCCGTCCACAGTGATTAAACAAGTCGGAAAACTACAGCATTGTTGGTAAAATTAAATAGCCCATGAACATGGAAGAAAGAAAATATTGACAAATAAATAAAAATGTTTCTAGAAACATGTTGAGCAACACTCAAAAAAGACTAAAGTCACTATTCACATGTTGAGAAACACGCATTTGTGCTGTCAACACAGAAGAAGACTTCCATGTTTATCATCCGATTTTACTCAAATTTACAGAAAACTACCGCGCAATCCTTTTAATTTAGTGTATGTATTTACTTTAAATCGAATATTACGACTATAGCTAATTTAACGATTTTTATGATTTTCGTGACAACGGATTAAAATTTTGCTAAAAAAAATTCGCTAAAAAAATTCACGTTGCCCAGATCATGAGTCGAACCGGCATGCTCTCGTAGATCGACAATTTCACAACCCATTTGCGCTATGAGTTATATGTCGTATATAAATAGAACATAACTTTCCCTGCATTTGAGTAAAATAGAAAAATTAACCTGTCTTGAATTTAAGGACGTGTTTTTATATTATGATAGATTTTTCTACTATATATTATTTTAGCAGACTCTCGAAATAGGGTCGTAAAACCATTGACCAAATAACGAAATAAATATAATTTCAGAATTAGCTTTCTTTTGAATAAAGAGATTGTTATTGAATTAAGAATTAATAGTGTTTACTCTTATGACCAATAATAAATCATATGAACAAAATTTTTTTAAAATTATGTTTGTAATTTTTCGTAGTAAGTTATTTAATCATTGCCTCTAAACTTTTTCTTTGTAAGCTTGGCCGTAAGTGTCATATAATTATTAATTGTTATTTTCAGCATTTTCAATTAAAAATGTGACTTCGATGTAGACCTCTATCATGATCAGGAGTCTTGGTAAATAGCTTATTTAAAGCGATGAAAAGCTATTCAAGTCACCTGCATTTTAGATGGTTAACACACGTGGACACATAAAAGCCTGGCTAATCATTGCGGGTTGTATCTAATGTTTATGATTTAGTTGCTTTTCATGACCCGAATGTCACTACTCGCCATCTAAAGGCAAGTAAGAGAAGAAGTGCAATGTTCTTTACCAATGGACGAAAACGTGAAAGCCTCTTTATACAAGAACAAAAGTTTAGAAAATAACTTAGGCTTTAAGGAGGCTTTTAAAAGCGGAGCAATGGCGTGGTCGTTATGTATGTGTTTGTCATGCCAGTGCACCTGCACCATGTGATAATTACTTATTTATTTCGCTCAAATTACACGACTCCCCGCAGCAGCAAACTCACTGCATACTTTGCGGCGGCCCAGAGGCGAAATGTACACACACTTCAAGTGCAGGGAGGAATTAGAGAAAGGCTGGTAAGGAATGAGGGAAATGAGAAGTTTTGGCTTGGTTGCTGCAATTTTACCTGCTCTGCAGACAGCAATCAATCTGGTCGAGCTACTCTCGTATCTACTTCAATGGTTCAGGCCCAATCAGTTGCCAATTGGCCGTGTAATGTGGCTCTTTTTATTTTTGGGATAGTTTGCTCAACGTTTTCCCCCCTTGTGGTAGCTGCTAGCTACGTGAGCGTTTTACCGATATACATGTGTACATGTGTATGTTCATTCGTTTAAACAAATTTTCTTTAAAAGCTCCTTTCAAATCCACTTGGGTCTTGTTAGCATTTTCCAGCATTTTAAACTTAAAACCAATGTATACGAAGCTCGTAGAAGCACTCGAAACCATTCAAATAGAAAACTTTTGTTCAACAGACCTCGGCCTCTGTTATATGATTTGGCTCAACAGAATTGTGGAGTCCAGTGACAAATTAGGTGAAATACAGTTTATTTACAACAAGGCCCAGAATTCTTCTAAGCTTTTTGATAAGCCAACTGTTTGTCTGGCTGAGCTTAAGTTGCCAATTGCAAAACATTCAGGTGTGAACATTAATGCCCCTCGTCCAACCTATGCTGTTCTCTTATTTTTCCTAAGTATAAGTAATCGCAACATTTGTTTGCATTTTTGCAGTCCCAATGACATTTAATGCACACTTTGGTGGGCTTATCCTGTTCCACCTCAGCGTTTCTAAGAGAGGCTGCAAATTAAGCAAACGTCTACATTTATTGTATTGATATTACTTAATCTTTATTTCAAAGTCAGCGCTTACGTAGCGGTCATGAGATTCTTAAAACTAGTCTTATCGCTAGACCAACGCAGTTTTTTGTTTAACCCTAACATAGAATACATTCTTGGGTGCGATGGGAAAGACACAGCTATCCCGCACTTATCTTTTTTAAGATATTTTGTGACACACGCAGGGGTTCGTATTACATCTCAAGTGCACAGATTTGTGCTAGGCCCGAGTGGCAGCTGTTTAGAGATCCGCGCACATGCAGCAGATCACAGCTGCATCGATTTGTATAAGATAAATACATATCTGCCAAGGGCCAGTAAAATTAGGAGTGCAGTTTAACATTTGACACAATTGTATAGTCAAATTTGTGAATATCTATAGTCCGCTGATGTTGAAGACGTAAAGTTGAAGTTGAAGGGCTCTGGTGTTGATTTATCTGGTGTGCAGACGTGATGATGACGTTGATGGTAGCTAGCCGATGATTGTAGTCTCATGGCCGAGCCGATTGTATAGTAGCCAGACATTTGTGCGGCTTTGGATCTGACATTGGTCCCGATTGTCGATGGTTTCGACCATTTATTGTTATCATATTTTAAGATAACTTCGTTGGCACTTTTGTCCAACAGTCCAGGTACATGGACCTAAATGCATGCTTTATGGCATATTTTACTTTAGTTCGCTCTCATGTCCAACAGAGAGACTTTTATTGTTAGCTTTTTCTTTTTCGATTAAAAATAAAATTAACTTCTCTGTTTTTAAACGTATTTCTATAAATTTTGAGATATGACAGTTTTTTATGGTTCTAGAACCGGTTTTCATTTTTTTAAGATCGGACAACTATATCATATAGCTGCCATAGAAGCGATCGGTCGATTTATATGAAAATGTAAAATTCTACATGTAAAATGTAAAATTTACAAAATTCTATATTTTTTCAACATTACTAAAATGGTTCGATTTTCAATGATCCAATTGAAGACTGCAAGGGTATACCAACTTCGGTTTACCGAAGTTAGCTTTCTTTCTCGTTTATAGTAGAAATTGCAAAACTTTTTTATTGTTCGATTTTTGATTATCAAACACAATTTTATAGATTAATTGCAAACTGTTCACACAAAAAAGACTCTTTTGTATCCTTTTACATAAACTAGACTCTGTTCCTTACCACATGGGGGAAACTTTAGTCTATTATTTTTAGCAACCTTAGCTGCGGGCGCCTTTGCACTACATACAGATTTTTTAAGGTGCTATCCATATTCTGAGTCTCTTACCACTGGTGAGGTAAACTACAGAGTTGTGTGAAGGACCAAAATGAAGAAACGCTGCAAATAAAGCAAACGTCTACATTCTGGGAGTTCTAAATTCAAACTCAGTAGAGAGCGGTCCTTCCTATGAGTCTCTTAAAACTACAGAGTCGCTCCAGGGACCAACAATGTAATAGAGGTCCCAAATAAGAAGACGTTTGCATGTGAGTTTTTGTAGGAAACTGATTTTATTTAAAACGGTTTCCCCTTTATATAGGAGATTCAAATTTAATTCTTATCTATGACCTACACAGAGGCCGCACATCTGTTTGTCTTATCTTCTGAGATCCTACGCAGGGGTTCAGATTACATGTACAGTATTTGTCAAGTGCCCAAGTGGCAGCTATAGTTAAAGAAAGGCGCGCCTGCGCTTGCAGGGCACATCTGCATAGATTTGTATATATATATATATATATATACGTGCTCACGCCTGAACAGTTTTTCAGCATAATAAAATAACATAAACATAACATAATAAAGTAAATAAAAACAAAAGGGGAAAGCTTTGGAAAGTGTTAATCTGGAAGTACAAACTTTTTATCCGGCCTCCATTCCGAACATTTTTATTAGAAAGAATTTTTTAATAAGTAAATAAGTATTTTTAATTTATCATTAAAAACCTAATCAAAGCTACCTCCAAGCAAATCATGTCAACAACAAACCGTTAGCACTCAGTTGTTCACCTTTCAAGGCACATCGCTTCTGTCGGTCTTGTGCCCTATCATCTTGGCTTGTCATGTGAAATATTTGCCGAGGCGTTGAGTCTCCACCGTGCATTTGGGCAATTCTCGAGCCCCAGGAATTTCACTTTCACAGCATTCAGCGCCGGTGGCCCCAGTAATCCTGGCCCTAGCTGCAATGAATTCCTCGGATTTTTCCAACGGAGTGTGGTTGCGATGTCTGTGCAGAAACGGCGTTGCAAGGAACAGGAACGTTGTAAGAACCAAGACCCTAAGAATTTATTGCCTTCGCCGCCAAGTGAAACATAAAACGACGTCATTAAGTTATGTCGGACTTCGGCTTGCGGCAAAAAAGTGAGTACAAAAATGCGGGTAAAAGGCAGTTTGGAAAGGACTTGAAGTTGTTTTAGTTGAATTTCCAGTCCTGCAATTGCTTCGCGGATTTATGCATTTTTTAATCTTTTTTTTTTGGATGATAAGCAGAATTTTTCCAGTTAAATGTAGTAAAGTGATTTGGTATACAAAGGATAAGCAAGCATCTGAGTAAAAAAAAAATTATGTTTTTATGAGAGTATATACCATAGACATGTCAAACATTTTACATTATTTTTTAGGTCTGCATTTTTATTTAAATTTGAATATTATTAGTTTAGCTTATTTCTTTCTTTCTCCCAATCAAGAACTAATTTTATTGCTTTAGGCTAGACCTCGGATTTTGTATATTTTCAAAAAGGTTATCAGATTAATACTAAACTTTGTATTCATTCGGTTTATTGTTAAAATATAACAAATTTGAAGGAGTTTCATAAATATTCAAAATATATGCAAAATAATATGTACAAAATATGCATGGTAAGCAAGGTAAGCACAATATATATAAAAACAAGAAAGAAAGATTGTAAATATAAAAAAAATTTTACATTCATTTACTTACATATTATACATTTTACATGTAGAATTTTACATTTTCATACAAAACAACCGATCGCTTCTATGGCAGCTATATGGTATAGTTGTTAATGAAATTAAAAGGAACGCTACATTTAACTGTGAACGACTGTGAGATACGCGGTACCCAAAGCATTGTCCGTGAAATTAAATTGCACATGAACATGAAAAAAAAATGAAAAAGACCATGTTGAGCAACACTGCATAAGTATGCATAAGCATACACAAAAACTTTATTGTTTAAAAATTTCCACGTTTATCATCCGACTTTCCTCAAATTTTTAAAGGACGTCCTTACAAATGTATTTATTCTATATCTATTTAGTTTAAACCGAAAATCACGGCAATAACTTAGTTCTCCGTTTTTATGATTTTCGAGAGCGGTAGTGGGCGTGGCCAAATTTGGAAACAAACTTAAATCTGCGTGCAACAGATTTGAATCTTGCCTCTAAATTTGGTAGCTCTAGCATTTACAGTCTCTGAGATCTGTTGACTCATACGGACGGATGGGCTTGGTATAAAAATGATTGTAAAAATTTCCAAACCCCCAAATCCAAAAGGTTCTTTATAAGTTTACTTAATGCTTAACAGTGAAATGACTTAGAGCAGAGCTGGGCTCGAAATATAACGGAATGAGCCACTGAGCATATAGACAACAAAAAACAAGTCGAGTGTGACCGACTGTGAGATACCCTGTAACCAAAGCATTGTGCGTGAAATTAAATAGCACACGGACGAGGAAAAACCAAAATGTTGACAAATGAAGACAAATGTTGCTAAAAATATTTTGAACAATATTCTAAAAAGTCAAATGATGCTAGGAACATGTTGAGCAACGTTCAGAAAAAAATTAGTACTGCGCCCGAAAGCACGCAACACTTTTTTTCGATACACGGAGACTTTATTGTGTAATAACTTCCATGTTTATCTTCCGATTTTACTCAAATTTTCGGAAAACATCCGCAAATGCCCACTTATTTATTTGATATATTTACTTTAAGCCAAAAATTACGGGGGCGGAAGTATGCGTGGCTGATTTTTAAAACACACTTGATCTGCGTGCTCTTATAGTCTTTGAGATCTGTTTACCAACATGGACGGACGGACAAACACACTTGGCTAAATCGACTCGGCTGGTGCTGCTAATCAAGAATATATGTATGTATATACTTTGTGGGGTCTGAGATGCCCCCTTCTGCTTGTTACATACATTCTCGATTGGCACTAACTTATGTATATATACCCTTGTATACTGTGGGTAAGCTACAGTCGATTATGACCGACTGTGATAAACCCGGTATCCAAAGCATGAATTTCCAGACATGGAAAATAAAAAATGTAGATAAATGTAGCTAGAAACATGTTGAGCAACACTTAAAAAAGACAAACGTTTCTAGGAACTTTATCGTTTAATAAGTTTCATGTTTTCCATCCGATTTTACTGAAATTTTCAGAAAACCTCCGCGAACGTATACTTAATTATTTTATCTAATCTATATACCTAGGCCTGCACTGAGCTATAGGTACCAAATGTGCTTACAACCCTCCTAGCGCTTTTCATCGGATTTCTATCTCTATTGCGCTCGCACTCGTACTCAGAAACGCGGCAGATGGTTAGTCTCGAATCGTGGTTTCGATCTGGGATGAAACTTTTTTAAGTTTCCTTGAATTTTTACGTTGTTCTTAGAAATTTTATTTTAGAAGTCGATCGGATGAATCGTTTTGAAGAGACTTGGGAAGGTGCGGGCTTTAGGCCATTTAAGCTGGCCATGCCACTGATTTGACTTTTAGCTTGATACTCTTAGCTCCGGGTATAAGAATAACCTTAGCTGGCCATGCCACTGACTTGACTTTTAGCTTGATACTCTTAGCTCCGGGTATAAGAATAACCTTGTAGCACTGGGAAATAAATAAAATAAAAAAATTAAAATAAATAATTTTATGTAATAATATGAGCGCTTTTGGAAGAATTCAGCTTGTTAAGTCGAAGTCTAACATTTTAATCTCGAGATGTGATCTCCTGTTTTTAGTAGAAAAACTCTTCTGTTTTTTGATTATTTGTAAATTAGTCCAATGGAATTTTGAATTTTTAGTATTTAAACGCAGTCCGTTTTTGTTCAATACTCACTTGTGTTTTGTAGATCACTGTTACGTAAATGTATACATTCAATAATGTGGGACAAAGGACGACTTACGAACATTTGAATTCAAATTCGCAATATAATTAAATCGGTAGGGTCGGAAATCTAATCGATAGAGGCTCCAGCACAGCTGCTGAACGGAGAATGTTGAGCGACTTTGTTCTATTTTCCAGACATAAAAAATGCAATGGTTAAATGCCAGCCATGTTCGCTGCACTGTTTGTTCTTATCCCGGCCTCACCTCTGGCCTCATTGTGTCAGTGTGGCAAATTTTGGAGTGCTCGAGTTACGGGAGGGCAGATTGCGCGGGGCAAGACTTGGAAGTTTCTCGTCTTCTCATGCCGCCGGGGGCTGCTGCGGTCATTTCAAGAGTCAGATGTCGACTGCAGTTCTATTGGGCTAAAGTTTCATGCCAATCAGCGAACACCAGCAAAACAAAAAGTACAAAATAAATAAAATAAAAGAATCAAATTCTAAAAGCCTCAAAATTGTTTGGTTTTGTCTTTATAGTCCGCGTGGAGTCAATTGCTTCGCGTATCGTTGTGGAAATAATGAATGAATCTGAATTGCTTTATCGCAAACGCTATGCCAGTGCTTCGTCCAATTGGCAAAAAAGCTGCAACGAGATTTTGTTGCAGTTTTCCAGAGACCGTAAACCTAAAATTTGTTTCCATATGTGGTTGCCGGGGTGAACGTAACTTTTGCATGCACTTTCCAAAAAAAAAAAGTCACAAAAATTGGTATCAGAAATTTTATGAGATGAATGTGCCATCGTCACTTTAATCTCACCTCGTTAAGAGGTGGTTTTAGTTGATATCAGAAGTTTTTTAAATGACATATGTATGTACGTATATACATAGGTCTCCATTTGTTGTTATAAGTTTTTATTTGAAACTCAAATGGGAAAAATTAACAAGAAAAATGCATAAAAGAAGTTAGCCACGGGAATTTTCGGAGATATGTGTTGTACGCCGAAATATCTCAAGGGCTATACGGCCTGAAGTGACTATAAAAATCGTAAAAGCCATTTAAAAAAAAAAATTTATCTTAACAAAAAAATTAATTTTATTTATAAATTCTTAATTATAATATTTAGAAAAATGTTGTCAGGGCAAAGTAATTATCATATCAAAATACTTTTCCAACGACATATAGCACGTTTCTGTAACCTTAGTCGTTCAGAAGTTATGGGCGCGAGAAATTTCCTGTTTTCCCGCCAAAGTAGTGAAAAACGCAACAGTTAGATTAAATTAAAATTTTTTTTAACGATTTCTTTTAAATTTATATTATATTAAATTTCCTTTGATGGTTTTAAATTTTGTTGCATTGTGCACGTCGCTATATGACTCTACATGATTTTTTACATACATGTATAGTATGTATAGTGCATGTAAAAGGTTAGGTTTATGGGATCTTCGCTACTAATTTTAATAAGTAATATCTCGAGAAAGCGAATTTTCCCAGATATGTATTATATACCATATAAATTATGTCAAGGCAAAGCTATTATCGTTTCAAAATACCTTCCAAACGACATATAACACGTTTCTATAGCTTTAGTTGTTTAGAAGTTATGGGCGCGGGAAATCTGGCTTTTTTAGCTGTTTTCCCGCCAAAAAAGCGAAAAAACCCAAAAAGTCGTAAAAAAAAAAATGTTTAGCTCGAGCTGTTTAAAAAATTGAAGTGGTTCCAGGACCCTAAAACAAAAAAATCGACAGACACACAGACAGACAAACAACAGGACAAACGTTTTCATTTCGGAAAGCCCGTTAAAATCTTGTTTATTGAATATCTTTTGAACGGAGTATCGGATCAGGATGATCGAGGTGTCATTCGACGCGTATTTAAAGCTAGATCACAACAACATTAAAAATTTTGGGATTTTTGCTCCACCGGCCCCAATAGCTCTAATTTTCAAAATTTTCAATTTCGCACTTACACTCCCATTTCTCCTAAACTAATCCGTTTTTTAAAAATCGTAGTATGCAGTTTCAAAAAGGTTTACAATACCATTCGATCAAGATATAAATGGCTCTGGTCGGACTATCGTAGCAGATTTTCAATTATACGGCTGTATTAGTAGTCTCCTTGCGCACCACAGTCTCGGTGCTCATCGTCACTACGTGGACTGCCGTCCACAGTGATAATATAATATATAAGCTGATGACAGCTTGCAACTTATACGCTGAACTGCTACTCTCTGGAAAGGATCACTCTATTTGACGATTTGGATGTCCACCTAGATCCTAATCTAAAGTTTATAAATCACATTTCGTGCATTTTGAATAAAGCCAGGGGTGTGTTCGACGAATTTATTAATTTATTTAATTTATCCTTTCTTAGAGTATGTATGTTGCGATGTCGCATCGGCTAAAGTAAATAGATAGAAAATAAATACATTTAAGCGGACGTGCTCTTAAAAATTTAATGAATAACTCTAAGTAGCTATAGCTGCCCATTTTCTATAACTTTAGTTTATAACTTTAAGAAAACAGTATGTAAATACTCCCGCAGATAGTTAGTCGAGTCTCATCCCAATGCCTAAACAGTGAAGGAGGCATTTCCGACCCCATAAAGTATATATAGTCTTGATCAGCATCACCAGTCGAGTCGATCTAGCCATGTCCGTCTGTCTGTCTGTCCGTCTGTCCGTCTGTCCGTCTGCCCGTCTGTTGGTTTCTACGCAAACTAGTCTCTCAGTTTTTGAGCTATCGAGCTGAAATAGCATAGTCTTATTTCTTTAGCACGCAATATATATGTCGGAACGGCCGAAATCGGACTACTATATCCTATAGCTGCCATAGGAATGATGGCGAAATTAATGTAAAACAAAAATTTAACTTCTCTGTTTTTAAACGTATTTCTATAAATTTTGAGATAAGGCAGTTTTGTATGGTTCTAGAATTACGGTTTTCATTTTTTTAAGATCGGACAACTATATCATAAAGCTGTAAAATGTAAAATTCTACATGTCTTCGGTTTACCGAAGTTAGCTTTCTTTCTCGTTTCTACATTACTTTGAAACCGTTCATTTGCAGTCGATCTGAGTAATGGTTTCGAAGAGTCTCTGAAATGTGGCCATTTGGCTTTAGCTTCCAGACAGGGCTCTGTAAAAGACGACAGATCTATCCAGAAAGGGTATAACTGGAAGCACTGATCTAATGACAGTTTGCAGTTCCATTTAAACGTTTGTATTAAATAAAATTAACAACATTATCTACCTAGAGATACATATTGTACCAAAAGAACCTTTCGAAGATATCAAACATTCCCGCCTAACGTACCTATTACAATATTTATCTAATAAGCAAACAAAGCCATAACCTCAAATTTCTGGTCAACATTCCGACATTGCCTTTCCGAGTTACTAGAAAAATAGCTAAACCGAGCTCTTCTTTTTCACCCCTGCTGCCTTCTTTTGGCCATATTTTGTAGTCGGCGAGCTTAGGTCATGGAATTTATGATTAAACAAGCTGTCAGTATGCTGGCAACTATTAGCCGAGTAATTTTGGCGTCGCCAGCGCCAGGAAAGATAAACGGCTAAACGGTCTTGGGTTGCCAGCTTAGGCACTCGAAATCGATTTCAAGGGAATGAAGTGGGCTAAGATGTTCCCACCAATTTACGCGACCGACAACTTTCTAAGCCAGAAATTATGTGCAACGGCCGGGGGCTGTCGCCGTGGTTGGGTAGGGAGCGAATAAAAGTTTGGCGACGTCTTCCTAAGTTCCAGTTCAGTTCTGTGTGCTTGGCCGAAAATTGCATTTCTATGCAAATGCCATACAGTCAATGGCTTTGTCACGACTTTGTAAGTAGTTTGGCTGGGGAAAAATCCGAACCACACGAGAGAAAAGAGATTTGTGAGTGCCTGACAAATTTGACTGGTGATCAACAGTTAGGCTAAAGTTGCCACCGTTAGGTTGGCTGGCTCGATATTACCGCCCCTTCGCAAGGGATAAAGCCAATCACCATTAGTGTAATCGCCTATAGTATTATGTATTATCGGGCTGCACTCCCGTCTAAGCCTCTTCGAGCCACATCTTCGCAGTCGCCGGTTCGTCCGCATAAAATAAAGAGGTTCAGAGTCCCCTTGTGGTTATTATTGCCGCCGCGGTAGGTTGACCCTTTGATTAGACATTGGCTGTTGTAGTAGGCCGAAAAGGCGTCAAGTTGTGGTTCTGATTCGAACTCTGTTTATTGACCAAGCTAATCACTGAAGCCTACCGACCTTGTCTTTTAATGCTTGCCGCTTTGCTTGTTTGTGATGATTTTGTGATTGCCTGGGCAAGTCTTGAACTCCTACACAAAGCCAATAATAAATTCAAAGTTAGACTGTCATATCCACTTTGCTGTCCACACGCCGAATGTGTTAGGCAAAATATAATATATGGAGTATACGAGTATACTATGTACATTTCTAACAAAATATTTTTACTTAGAGCTGAATTTAACGCATTTGGTTGACAATCGTAGAAATGGCCACTGCACACATAAAGTGATTTCTTACGTCACATTGGAAACCTCAAATTACAGCAGTTTACAAATTAAAAAATATAAATGCTCCAAACCTGGGTTGAATCCCCAGATCTCAAAAATGGCTTTTATGGCTTTTAAATTTTTTTTTAAGTTTTACACAAAAAAAATCAGCTTATTTTACGTTTATCATTTAATACGTTTATCATTTCATTTAGCCGTCGAATGTTTTATTTTACAGGTAATGAACTAGCTTTTCGATTTTATAACACTTTATGTATATTGGATAAGAACTTTGTGTGCTATAGCTCGATTTTCTTGAAAAAAGTGGAGATTTGAATCTGTTAACCTGTAAAATAAAACATTCGACGGCTAAATTGGTTGGCTACAACTCGAGCTATGAAATGATATACGTAAAATGAGCAGATTTTTTTTTGTGTAAAATTTAAAAAAATCTTAAAAAAAAAAACTGCTCGACTGTGAGATACCCGGTACCTAAACGTTTGCGCTTCACACTAAAAGGCAATTTAAAAAAATGTACATACACTACATTGTACATATATACATTGGCGCCATTATATCACACGGCCAAGGCTCGAATGCGCCACCTGTCGGCTACAGCTTGCAACAGCCGTGCCTTAGGGCGGTGTGTTAAAATTCTAACCTTATTGCTAATATCTCCCATGTTTATCATCCGATTTTACTGAAATTTTCAGGAAACGTCCATTTTATTTTATTTATTTATTGTTACTATTAACTTTAACCCGAAAATAACGAGTATAGCTTATTTTACGTTTTTTATGATTTTTGAGGGCGAAAGTGGACGTGGCCAAATTTTAAAACAAACTTGATCTGCGTGCAACAGATTCCAATGTTGTCACCAAATTTGGTAACTCTAGCTCTTATAGTCTCTGAGATCTGTTG